>JAOUZG010043444.1:5204234-5227313 GCA_026289955.1 Argiope argentata
GAAATGCAAACAAAAGTTGTGGTATGAAATAATATATTTTTATGCAAAGCATGTAATGTTCATATGTTTTTTTTCACTAGTCGAAGTTTAGTTTACTGTGCAGAGAAAAAAATAAATATGCGAAGCGAAGATGCTTCTGTACTATCTCAAATCCTGACTGCGCGCATGCGCTAACTGAGACAGGAAATACCTACATAGTTCAAATGTTTTTTCACAGCTGGAAAAATGTTTTGAAGCTCTAAAATTGGAAAATAAATACGGAAATGATGGATTACTAATAATAAATGAAAAGTCAATCGATTTTTTTTTATTGTCATTAAATTCAGTTTGAAATTTTTAGCTATCTCAGGAATTTTTTAAGATAATTCTTAATTAAAGATTTTATTGATGGTAAATGAAAACTTTTCAAAATTTCCTTGGTCTCAGTATAATTTTGCATGGTCCTAATTGGTATCGTGCTTGATAGCTAAAGAAGATTTGACTTCGAATAAAACGCGATGATTTTCATGGAACTTCTAAAATAATGCTAATAAGTGAATTCCTATTTGAAATATCAGAATGCACTTTCAGAAAGATATAATAGAATATATAATTTCTTTTATCTTGGCAATTCCTGTTTTCATATTCAAAGCCGGAATTCTATTTCTTAAAATTAAGATAAATATTTTTAGAAGCACTATATAAATCAAAATAATTGAAATGATAATGATTTGCTTTTAAAAATGTAAACAATTCCTTAAAATTCGAAATGATTCCTTTTTAATCAGATTTAAAAGAATATCACACCAAGGTATTTTCCAGTCCAATGAATTTTTATTCAAAAAAATTGTTTATAAAGCTGCTGCCACAAAAATTAAGATAAATAAATAAAACATTATAAAAGTTCTGGTGCATTCGCTCGTTTACGGTTTATCGTGCAGCTTCTTTAATTCAACGTGTAAAGCTTTTTTCTTTCTTTTCGCTTCTTAACACTAAAATAAAGTAGTCAAAGTAAACAACTTTGCTTCTTAATATGTAAATAAAATATTTTTTGGTAACTCTATATGAATCGAACTAAATTAATTGATGTTTGTTTAATTCCAATGGTTAACAACTTCCTCAATAATCATTTTGGCAGACGATTTTGATCTCATCGCTGAAAACAAAACAAAATAGATGGATGATATTTTTAAATAATTTTTAATAACATCAATAAAAGACCTTCGATTATTCTTTTTTTATATTGATTATACCATGAAACGCTTTCTTATTAATTGATAAGAAAATAAATGTAATTCTGTATATATATATATTTAATTTTATTGAATAAAGAATGCGTTTTTATGTTACTATGAGGGTATTGCTTACGGGACAGATTATTTGACCTAGAGCTATCAAATTTGGTACATGTATACTTTTGAAGTAGAAAATGCACACCTTGAAAGAATTTTCAAAAATCTAGGTTAATTTAAAAATTGATTAAATTTTGTCCTTTTTCCATAATAACTCCTTAAAATTGTTGTTGATGGGAACTACCATTTTAGAATTAGTAAAAATTGTCTTTTTTTTTATTGATATAAATTTAATTATCAAGCTAATTTTTTTCAAAATTTTGGGATTAAAAAAATACTATTTTGCATAATTTTCAACAATATATCTTATTGTTTTATCAATTAATGAATCAGATGACTTTCTCTCATTGTTGGATGATAGGAAAGAAAGCTTCTGTATGATATCTATGTTGTTTACCCAAGAAATAAGAAAACGGAGCCTCTGCACCACGTATGTTAGAAGGAAGATTTTTCCGTACAGTCATACTTAAAATATATAGTGCAATGATTTTATGGGATCCTTCTCTGTTTAGATGGGCCATATGAACAGAACATGTTTAAGGATTTTAAAATTAACTTGCTTATTACATGTCACAATCTGATGCTTAAAAATATTTTATTGACGAAAGTTTGAATATTAATTAAAACATAAGAGGTTTAATTAAATTCAAATATAATCAGTATTTTCCTCCAACCAGCTTCTCGACAAAAAAAAGATAATAATAAATAAAGCGAGATATAAATGAAAAGAAACTGAAACTGAATCTTGAATTTTATTTTTAATTAAAATTAATTTATTAAATAACATCAATTTGAAGTAAAAAATATTATTTTATAGACAAAATATAATATTATACAAAATCAATGAAAAATTGACAAAAAAAAGTAAATGCACTAATTATAAACGAGCACTAATTATAAATTTCGTTAAGATATCTTGAATATTTTTTGAGATATGATGTTGAGATATGAAATAAAGAATAATGAAGAAAATTTGTTCTTCAGAAAATGCATTTAAATATTTTAAATGCTTAAAAATAAGTATCAGTTGCGTGTCATTAGTTTGCTATAATTTGTCTTCTAATTTACATAGAGACATAATAAAGATATCTCTGGAAACGAAACGTGTCTATTTTTTAAAACTACAAATAAATAAATAAATAAATGAAAATGCGAATAATCTAAATTCATGTTTTTAACCAAGTCGGATATCTTAAAACTGAACTTAAAATCAATCCCATCTTAAACTATAACAAAACCTTGAAAATTAAAATGTATTTGTCGTATTTTTTTCTCGGTGTGTCAGCCTACTACTTCACGGATCATTATGGCCAGTGTTTTTATCAAATATTTAAGGAGGACATGGGGAAAATGATTTATGGTTCATACGGCACAAACTTGACGTCACCAACTATTGATTAAAATTTTAATGCATAGATATTTTATTTTGGTTTTTATCCTACTTCTGCCCTGATGCAGCGTTCACAGTATATAAGGTCCTCTCTACACAGGACCTTTGTAAGTATTCAGACCTGTATCTTTGTATCGAAATGAGCTTATAGGAATTCTAGAAGGTCTGAACTTTGTCATGCTGCTACCGCAGTTTAAAAATATGTGGATCTTTACGGACAGGAGAAGTGCTATTGGCATAATGTGAGGGACAGTACTAGTGCAAAGATACTCAAGAACTTAACTTTCCCGTTCTCATCGGATCCACTTTCGGTGGATTCCGTCTCGTGTCGACGTTGCTGGAAATGAAATTGCCGACAGTTTGGCTAGAGCTGGTGCAGGCGAGACCACTACGCCTGCCGCTTCTCTTACTTACATGGAGTTTTTTTTCTAAACACAGGGCTACGAATAAGGCCATTTGAATGGATGATCGTAGATGCACCCATGGTATCAGAGTAAGCACCCCGGTGGCTCCCTGGTTCGGGGCAGTAGTAGACGAGATCACTGTTCTTACCCGTTTTCTTAGTGGTCATCTATTATCAATGACTTTTGTCGGAGGTGCCAAACAGTTCGAACTCCGCACCAAATGTTTTTCTGTACAGGCCTCTCCTGGCCACATTTTACTTTGTCTGGGGTGTAAAAGGCAAAACCTGGTTCATGATCCCCTTTTGGTACTGGAATTTCTTAGAGTGAATGAGTTCATGGACCTAATCTAGCTCTGCTGGTCACGGGGATGAGAAACAACAACAGTATCCACACCTACTTTATTTCTCCTAACTCGCATGTATATGTCAAAGCAAAGTTTTTACGTTTTGTATGCCCCCAATAAATCCCCTAAGGGTAAATCAGGTAAGGTGTTTTTCATATACAGTACTCTCCTGAATGTCCGGCCTGTTCGTACCATCAATTACTTCCTGTTTCCATGTATGGTGTCGCCCACTATATCCTGTTAAAAAGACTTCACTTTAACAATCCTATCATGCAGAGTAGACGTGCTTGTACTTTCCTTCTTATTGCTGATCCTTTATTATGAGTGTTAATAGTAATAAATTTATTTTTATAATTAACTAGCATTACTCGAACGGCGCTGGCTTAACATTCAAAAAGAAAAATTAGCTTTGAACTTAAGTCTAGCTTCCACCCGATATGACACGGGCACGTTACGCAGCATCAAGCAAACATAAAAATATATTTAGAAATTATCAAAAATAGCTACAAAACAATTTTTTATAGCCCATTTAGAAATATTTAGACGGTTACAAAGGTAAAAATATGATATGTCCGTAGACAAAACACAGGCGATCATTTCTAGGTTGGATTTCCTTCTTTTCGGTACAATGGGATTTGAATCATTTTTAAAGTCAGATGTAAACAAAAAAATGTATCGCATATGCATACCACAGATCATGCTATTTGCACAGGCACAGTTTGAGGTTTTCAAACATGAGCGGATAAGTGCAAAAGTTAAAACCGCAATGACAAAACTTCCCAATTCATTTTGCAATGATTTTAATGTACTAAAACCTCTCTCAATAAATGCTCTTCAAATTGGTATAAATATCTCAAATATCCGTTAACTATTTCTCGATTTTTTTTTTCGGTTTCAATATACAGACGCTTTTAGGAGACTTCATTTTACACTAAATATAGATATAGATTTCCATCATTCTCATTTGTTCATTATCGATGAATTTATTACTTACTAGTATTATCTCCAGATTTATTTATTACTTACTTGTATATCTCCAGATTTAGGTCTACCGTCGCCATAAAATGGCCTAGATTTCTTTAATAGTTACTAAATGAAGAAGGCAAGACGTCAATTAAGTCATCTATTAAAAACTTTTTCGAAACCTAAAAAACTTTTAAGATTTGATTCCTATCTTAAGGTTACCTTTACTTATTTTTGGACTCATTTATCTATGAAAAATAAAATCAGTTTGAGTCAATTTTCGTAAGAATTAGGCTTAAGATTTACGTTAACGTTTCCTACATTAAGTCGAACATTACATAATTTATATTAAAAATGTGAGCAGTTTATATCCTTTAACTTACTTTTTCTTTAACAAATTCTTGAAATATACAATGCAGTATATACACATATATAAACTACAAGTACAGAGCCTTCGCTTTTCACAGCGCCTCTGCTGCATTCATATTGGGATAATTGGAAGGCTTAGTACTCGATAAGAAGTGAGAAAATCCGTATTATTACAGTTAGTTTTGGTATTAAGGCTTTTGTCTTCTGATGTTGGCGGGCTAAGAAATGAATTCATAGAACTCCAGCTTTCCGACCTGCCCTTCAGCTGTACCGATTGAAGATCACTGTACGAACCCGCGACGCTAGGACCGGTAGCCGAGTAACATAACCACAAAACCAAAAAGTCAACTTAGTATCGTAGATGTTATCTGGCTTATAAGGCTAGCGTTACAGTACTCCCCCCCCCACCGTGAGTCGGCGGAGAAACTAACAATTTGTACTGCACAAGTGTTTTTGTGAGTTGTTACTTGCTTACGTCAAGCGAATCTGACGATTTTGCTGCAGGTAGATAGCGCCACGCCTGTTGCTGGAGGTTGCGTTGTTCAGCTCACCAGTGTAACGACTGAAGGTCGCGATGCGAACCCGTGACGCTAGGACCGGTAGCCGAGTAACATAACCACAATACCAAAAAGTCGACTTCGGTATTGTAGATGTTATCTGGCTTATACGGCTAGCGCCACAGTACTCCCCCACCGTGAGTCGGTGGAGTTGCGAACGATTTTTATTGCGCCAAGTGTTATGGCGAGTTGCTGCTTGCTTACGTCAAGTGAGTCTAACGATTTTGCTGCGGGTAGATAGCGTTACTACTATTGCGGGAGGTTGCATTGTCAAGCTCACTAGTGTACCGACTGAAGGTCGAGATATGAACCCACGACACTAGGACCGGTAGCTGAATAACATAACCACAATACCAAAAAGTCAGCTTAGGTATCGCAGATGTTATCTGGCTTATAAGGCCAGCACTACGCAGCCCTATTAGACCGATACTCGGGAATGTATTGTATTTAGGTAAGTTAAAATTCAGCAATCATTTAGAATATTCAAGATGCATAGGCAAGAAAAGAGTAACTGGCTAGAGATCTAAGGATAAATATTTATTTTAAATAAATTTATTTCGATTCAAAACATGAAAAGTATGTTAACAAGAAAAATGCCTGCCATCTATTTTAAATGATAACATTGCATTCATTTCGACATTATTATTTTTCTAGTTGTCTCACGCTCTAAGGAAAACTTCGGCATAATAAAGTGGATAATAGATAAATTTCGCTATTCTAAAGAAATGAAATAAATTTTCTTTTTTCATTTATTAAGATCACTTCCTTATTTTGAAGTTTTAAATTTTATTGAGGTTCTGAAATTACGAGTTTTGATTCGACGAGATTTGCTATTACAATGATTAACTCAATGAGGTCATTCTGGCCAGAAATTTGCATTTAAAACTGGTTGGTTACGTTTATTTTTCTTTGTGTCTGTGTTTGTTAGCAATGCCCAATGTAGGCATACAATACTTGAAAGATAAAAAAAAAAAAAACGACCTTGGCGCTTCATAAGAAAGCAAAATGGAAAGATAAAATTCAGTAAACACTTAAGACGTTTTTAATATTTATGTGGGCGGGACAGATTAGATTGCGGAAATGGCGTGGAATAAACTTTTCGATTATATTATTTATTTCATTGGAATACTGACTAACACTATTTTACAAAAGGTTAATAGCCTTTATAATATATATAAAAAGTAATCAATTTTGAAATAAACAAAATTAAGAAATAAATTTAAACAATAGCTTTCTTTCATGACATGAAACAGATTATAAAAATGATGCATCATCCTTAATGTAGTGAAACTTTATATGATACTTTTGAAATTTTAAAAATTTATAGAAGGTAAATCAGCAAGGCTTAGAAATATTCACTTAATTTGATATATTATAAAATATTATAACAAAGAATAAAGATAATTATATGAGGAAAGCCTCATTTATGAATTAAAAATTTACGAGTGAATAGTTGGAACATTTAGTATTATGTGAGAGCATATTATTTTAATATGTAGGTTTTTGAAGCCTCAAAATGGGCAAACAGAAATAAAGGGCATGAATCATAACACGTTACTTACCGTAGACTCACAAAGAAAAAAACGGGAATCAACGTGAAATAGCGAGGCAAAGAATCGAAAGGTGTATATAAATGGCAAAAAAAGTTTTAGATTTTAAAACCTTTTTAAGATGAGAAAAAAAAAATATCACTTTAAAAGTTAGCAATTGCACATTACGGTAGTTAAAAATTACACTTCAAACCCGTTTAAATTAAATTTTTGAAGGAAAAAAAAAGCCTCGAGAAAAATTATGGAGCTCAAATGTTTTAAAAAATGAAAATGGGTAAAAAAAAAAAAAACCCCTCAAAATTCGAACTCAACGTTTTTTTAAAATTTCTTATTGACACATGCGTAATATTACAGTTAAGTGATTGTTTTAAGCCAGTTTAAATCAAATCTTTCACATGCACACAAATAAAACTTTTAATTAAAAAAAAGAAAGAATTCAATTTGTTTTGAGATGGTAAAAAACCATGATTTTAAGGCCCACAGTAAAATCAGACCTTGTTCCAGCCAGCGGCTTTTATTCAATCGGATTGTTACAACGCGTTTAAAAAAATAAATAACAATCCCAAATAATAACAACTTGAAATTTGCGATAGCAGAATTCGATTTTCGGTTAGCTTCTGAACATTCCTGCAAAATATTAATTTCATTGCATTGTTTTCATGTTCTTGTCATATGATACTTATTATAAAAGCCGCAGCATAAACTCTTCCATTAACTTTTCAGAATTAATGTAATTATCACTTAACATAAATTTTAAGAATTATAAAAAAAACCCTACAATTATATTTTTGAGTTTCTTTTGTACCAAATGGAATGATCATACATTCTATTATATTTCCGATCGTGTTATGTAAAGAATTAATCATGCACCATTTTTCAAAAACGATTTAAAATCTTGTCTGGCAATAATCATAGTTCTTGAAAGATTATATGGCATCCTAAAACACAGTTCATTTTCATGAATTTGAAGTTTACCAAATTTAATTCATCAATAGATAATCCATATAGCAAACGATTTCTAGTTCAAGCTTTAAAAAAATTAATTTCTGAAGAATTCTCCTTGTTTGTTTTTATTATTCATGGAAAATGATAATTCTAATGACTAGTACGGATAAATTAAACTGGGAGATAGTAATTAGCGTAAAAGCAAAATTTGTAAGCCAGATTTTTTAAAAAAATATTTATTATTAATAATCTATACATTTTTTATGGAAACTATTCGAATTGCTTAATTTTTTTTATTTGTTCGTTTGTTTGTTAATTTATCGTGAAATTTGGTTTAATAACATTATTTTAATCTTAATGTTTTAGAATTTCTATTCATTTAAAAATAATTTCTATTTATTTGTTTGTTATTTCTTAATCCATGTCTGGTTCTTGTTTAAATCCTCTACATAACCATGCTCTGGAATTTGTATTCATATTCTGGTCACTTGTCGATTCTTATTTAGCGAAATTCGAGATAACAATTTTCTATTTTTACCAGAATTCCAAAAGTGCTCCATGTTCGTATTTCCTTTCGTAGGAACAACAATTCCTTCTTTCACCACATTTCCCTTCATTAATAACTTGACATCCAAAAATAGGTATAAGTAACTGGGCACAACGACTCATTAGGCAGAAATATGATACTCTTTCAATAATCATATTCAGTGAAGAGGAACTCAACACCTACACTGACATCAAAGCAACACGCAGAGAAAAATAACAAATAAAAAAAAAGAAACTTTTGGAGGAAAAAAAAAAAGGCAGCTGCTTTTAATTATAAGTGACAAGGGCGAGAAAAAAAAACATTGGCAGAAAATCAGATAATTTGTTGTAATAGAATAAAGCATTCTGTTCATAAACAACGATTTGTTACTTTTTTTTTGCCAGGAGCATTGTACTTGTTTTTTTAATGGTCGATTGTTTTGACTAAAATAATTGGAAATTAAAATCTTGTCTTGTTATGTTGGGTTTCTTTGAGAGATAATGAAAAATTAATAGCAGTAGAATTAGGCCTTTTCTATGTCAGAACCATATAACTATTAAATAAAAATAACGGAAAAGGTTTTACGAAAAAGATTTTAAATACAACAATCATAATATATAACAGAATTGCCACTCAAACTGAGAAAGAAAATTATCTGTACTTATATTGGAGATTCGAAAAAATACGTGTGTTACACTAAAGCGCTAGTTACATCGAGATATAATTTTAAGAAGTGGGAAAAGCAAACAATTTATCTTTATTCGAAATAATAGCATATTAAAAGAAAGTTTTAACTTGCATACAAAAAAAAAATCTTTATTATCTATAACCAGAATTTCGCTAGACAAAACTTATATATTAATGGGTTATTATTCGCTAGACAAAATTTATTATAATTTATATATTATAATTACTTCTCATGTTCTTTAAATTCTAAGTCACACAAAATTTAGGATTTGAATGAAATAAAACACAAAGCGTTTTTGTTACGATACAAATTATTCAAAAACATTACAAAGCAAGATCACCTTTCTTTATTTATTCGTTTTTGGAAATTTATGTAATTAGGTGTCAATTTCTTTAGATTTTCCGACCATCAATTTCATGAGTCATTCCTTAACAAAAAAATTTCGTCATTTTAGTACGGTCTAACGTACATTTTAAAAGCTATTTCACATTCAGCGAACATATGCAAAGATATTTTCGATGTATTATTGAATGCATTAAAGAATGAAAGTGATGCTACAAGATTTGATATCCATAAAAGTTAAATTTAAAATTGATCGAAATCGGTTTGCTTTCGGCCATTCAATCTGATGTTTTCGGATTTGATGTCATCTTTTCCTGCACTTTTAGCCAACATCTGTGATGACTCTTTTGAATTGGCAGTGGAATCTTGTATGTTTTCCTCTTTGGTATGATTATTAAGTGCCAGTTTTCCCATATTAATTCTTTCAAAAATAATAATAATAAATCCCCAATTAATTCTTACAAAAAAAAAGCAGTACACAATAAATGGATTTTGTAAAACTTCTTGAATCCATTCAGCAAAATCAAGAAATACTTTTTGTCCATCCAATTCATATCAAATATAGATTTTGAGTAGCTCATTTTTTTTTTTAAAATGCCCAAAGTACATTGAATAAGCTCACCGCTATTCAAATAATAAAACGTTCAATAAACTCAAGAATGGTACACTAAACAGCAGCGATGCTTCCACAGATTGGATGTTGCTGCTAGATAAATGCATTTTATTCTCTCTTGCAGTTATATAAGTTATACGTATGCTCATCAGCTGAAATTCCAGTATCTCATGTAAAAATAACTGTCTAGCAAATCAAAACTAGAAATGATCAATACTGAAGAAGAAAAAGGAGACCCCCCTTAAGTATTAAAAAGGTGAGCTTCAGCAATTACACAAATACGAATAATACTGTTTTGGTTTTAGAAGCAATGATTATATTTCATTTTTGTAAGATTTAGAGATTAAAAAAAAAAAAACATTTCTGTATGGAAAAATCAAACTAAGAAACTTAAAATTCATTGTATTTTCCCAGTTTTTTCCCCCAACGATTTTTGAATTACCTGTTTTTCCAGTTGTGTGACAAACCTATCATAAATTCCATAATATTTATGTTCTTATGTAGAATTATCAGAATTTCAAAATATTATTCAGAATTATAAAGGAAATCAGATTGATTTATTGACAAAATTTTCGACCTTTTTCAATTATAATTGAAATGTTATTAACAAAAATTAAAATCTGATATTCTAGAGAAAACCTAGGCATTTTTAGACAAAATGAAGAATAATTTGAATATTTAGATTACCTTTCTCAGACAATCAATAAAATGGCAAAATATGGAATACATCACTGCTTCGTTTTCATAATTTGTATAAATAGTTTTTGCCATTCTATAGAATATTTAAACTTGCCTTTTTGAATATTCTCAACATATAATTTCCAAGACATTTTTTATTTCAATTACTCTAGACATTTGTAGAAAGGTCCCCACTGTAAGAATTTTAGATTTAGATTTATTGTAATATTTTCACATAAACAAGTATTACAATAATTTATACATATTGTATAAAAAGAGGTTAAATATCTTATGTAGATCATGTATAGATAAATTATAGACTGCATACTGTCGCAATTATCTTGCCTCATTTACTAATCATGTTGAGCATCTTTTCAGTATTTTATCACTTAATACGTAAACAACTTCTAATTTTTGGATGGTTTCTTTATCAAGACAGATAAAACTTCATCAAATCTAATACAAAAGACTCAAAGTCTCAAGCAGAAATACAAGAGTCTCATAAAACTTCTGCAACTTGGAAATGATCTTTAAAGTTAATCGTGAATCTGGATCATAACTGAATGCGTAAATCCACTGCTTCTTTTGCTGAGATTAACTGCACATTTCATCAAACATTAGCCTATACACATCGATATGCAATATGACAATGTTTAATAGAAAATGCAATATTAAGTGTACTGCATTTTGCATACTAAGGCTTAAGCAAATTCTTACGAGATGATGTAAAATTGATTCATATTTTGTTGCCCAAGGAAAAAAAATAAAATAAATAAAATGAACATTTTTTTACAGCACTGCTTTTTATATTTGAGCACAAAAGTGGAGATCAGCCATTTATACACAGTCAATAAATTTTATAAAACAAATATAATAATGAATTATTTCCAATAATACTGAAGTATCAGTGAAATACAAAATTTTAAAATTCCAACATCTAAAGAATTGCTATTATAAGAAAAATTCATTATTCTTTTCAATAATTGAAAAATTCCAGAAAATTTAATAAGCATGATTCAGATTTTTTACAATATATAAGCCATTTGACGTGATAAACACAATTTTAGCTCTTATCTCTTTCCATGTAAGAAGACAAGCAATTAAAAGATATTATTTAACTCAGTTAATTAAATGCACATAACACACAAAAGAGCACATTTTAGTAGCAAAATATTTTATGCATAAAGAATAAATAACATTTGTTTAAAAATTACAAGAAATGAATGTTGATATAAGTTGCAGTGCTTGATTAATTATAAAACTCAAACTGTGAAAAGTTTTCAATTAACAATTACAACACATTTCTAATAATATTTATTATACATGAAAAAATACTATAAATTTAACATATAACAAGATGGTTTAAAATAATGAATACACCTTCGTAATTTCAGTTATACCATGATTGGAAACATTCACATAAACAGTTCATTTCAAAGTTTCATAGATGAATTTCCCAAATAATAAACATTCTCTAAGCACCACTTTTTAAACCCATCTTTTGACTCAGATTTATTTTATCTCCAAGACTTAGAGCCATACCCTGAAAGAAAATTGTAAGGGTTAAGTAAAATAAAAGATTCAGTAAATAATTCTACATTTAATTAAAATAGACTTGATAATACATGGGAAATATATTGTTCGAGCGGGCGAGCGGCACAAAACTCCGCCAAAGATGGCGACATTTGGCGAAGAGCCTCGCGCCAGCTTGATTGGTTTGGCGAAAGGAATAGTCTAGTAGCCGCTGGATTGTGCGCGTTGTTTTGAGAATTTTCACGAGATTCGGTGCATGCGCTTCGTCAGCTATATAAGGACGAGTAGCCAGAGTGAGGGAGTTAGTCCAGAGTTGCTCTCTCAAGGAAGAGAAGCGGTTTGCTGGACTAGAGGATTTTCACTTGTTATTATTGAGCTGTGTTTGTGTTTGCTGTTAACGCTGTGATTTACTGTTGCTGTGCTATACTATAGCTGTTTTGCTAACTGTGTTTATTGTGCGTAAGACTTGCATTTATGCTGTAAGTGACCGATTATTGCTGGATTGTGCTTTCTGAAGTTTTACTTTTTCAAGTCATCCTGTATATACCTGTAAATAAATTTATTTGTACTGTTCTCAAATAAATTCAATCCGAACCCGCTACGCTAAAAACGTAACAATATTGATTTTTAGTTTCATAAATAAATACAAAATTACTAAACAAGAAAAAACACAAATTTGTTCAATAAGTAGTTCTGTGCAAAAGAAACTTACACCAGTAACCTCTTGATTTATTATGTAAAAATGCAATTTTTAGTGGGTTTTTACTTTAGACATGGAGTCTAATGCTGCATCCATGAATTATTTTTTTTTTAAAAAATACAATGGGTAGATAAAAACAACTTATTCAATATATTAAAACTTCTAATAGCCAGATCTTCATTCGTCACTTACTAACTGGTTTTCTTCAAAATTAAGAAGAAATTGTTTAAAAGCCTAAAATGTCATTAAAGGATGGAAAAATACATCTACATAGAATTCAAAATATGGATAAAATATTTGAAAATTCGACATCAAGTTTTATGTATTTTTTGACATCAAGTAATCAAAGCATTATAATTACCTGGCTTTTTGCTCGAATTCTAATGTGACCCGTTACAGGGGCTTCAGGAACCAATGGATTCTTTTCAATGCTCACATTGGCGAGAGCATATTCTCCAAATATTGATCGTGCATACAAGTTGGCAGCCATGAAACCACATTCGCCAGACAAAGCCTAAAATGTAAAACTTCATTAGTTTTGTGCCCAAAAGAATGAAAGGTAGCAAATCCATAAATTGCATGCTAATTACAAATAGACAAAGAAAAATATGATAGGCATACCTTTTCAGGAGTTAAACATCTCATGTTCGTGAAACTTATAAGATGTGACAGATATTCATACAGATCAGTTAAATTAGTATTAACAGACACCTAAAGGAAATAATAAAGTTTATTTTCACTACAGAATTTATAAGAACTGAAATGAAAAGACAAAAAACAGCAACACTTAACTAATAAATAGAAGACATCATTTCAAATAAAAAAAATTGAGATTAACTGTTGCATGCAATTAATCAATATACAAAAAAGTTCTATTTTAATGCAAGAACCAGTTTAATTTAATTACAGTAACATCCTTTTGAAAAAACATTATGGCTATTTTGCAACAGCCCACTTATTTTTAAACTAAAGTTGTATGATGAGGACAACCCTAAATTGACATTCCTTCATCAAATTTTTATACCAACAAAAGGACATTTGCTTTGCAATGTTTTATTTATTTAATTTTAAACATATGTATCAGGTTTGTACAAATGATGGATACTTAGAGGAATTGGGTTTTGAACTTGGAGCTTTCCAGCTTCAATACCTTATCACTAATCCACTTCGTAAGCTAAGAATTGGAGAAAATTCTATAACCTTCAAAAACAGAATTTCATCTATGGGGAAGGGACACGATTAAGAGAAATTCCCAAATAACAGAGTATTATAAAAGTTTTAAAAAGCAAGACATTTAAAACCGAACAATTCAAGTTTTAAGATCTACTTATGTTAAATAATATATTAAGCAATTTAATTTTTTAAATGTGCTAAAAACCACACCAGGAAAACCTTGCAACAGATTTTGTGCAAAGAGAACAAAAAATGTATAAGATACCTCAACTGAAACATGGCAACTTAAAAAAATAGATTTTTATGAGCAGTACACGACAGAATTCTAATAAATGTCTTAGGAGTTAAGATGAAATGATTCTTATTTGGGTTGGAATTCAGGATTTTAACTTATAGACAATGAATATGACTTTTGAGTAAGTACATTTTTTTCCAAACTTCTACACCATACAAGTAGAAGCAAATTTGGACTTAACGGATTTAACATGCACCGGATCAGCTTTTCATAGTAATTCTGTAAAATCAATTTTCAAAACCAGAACCCTTTCATCCTACAGTTAAGATCTTACAATAGTTATTCTGGCTAGTTTATTTGATGGCATATTTGATTTTGGATAAATTGATGCAAATGGAAAGATGTGAGTATTAAGTTTAAAAATTAAACTAAAATTAATAACTTAAAAGAGAAATTAAGCCTACCAAATCTACTTGTGAGATTAGAAGCATACATGGAAATGAAACATTGCCTTGAAATAGCACACTTGTCACTCTTTTGCGTTTCATAATGGGAAATCTAATCTCAATTCAACCAAATAATCAATGAGCAATTGAAACAACTTTTTCACATGTTAAGAGAATAATTTTGAAACTTTAAATTTAAAGAGCAAGGGAAATTAGGGGAGAAGCACATGAATTAATCTTCAACTCAATATGAACAAAGCATGCATATGAAAGTAAAGTTGATTTTTTAATAATAATTTTTGAAATAATTTCCATTATGGAGTTATGTTACAAATAACAAACTTAATTCACACAAAAGATTTACTGGTAAACTAATCCATGGTAATTTCGCAAAAACCTTTGTTTTTACTTACTTTGTTCTCCCACTCAAATTCAGCCCACATTTGACGGAATTCTTGATCAGTGCATGTTGCTGGAATTATATAATCCATGATATCAATGTGTATGTCATTTAAAACAACCACACTTCGGTCACTTGCAGATCCAGATATATCATATACTGAAAAATAATAATTAGTTAATTTTAGTATTAATAATAACATTAACAAACAGAAAAAGTAACATACCAAACGTGCAGGAGAACATAATTATTGTTTCAACTGCTTTCAAGAATTTATTTTTTAATTACATAGCTATTATTACTGAATTTAGGAACTAAGAAATAACCCTATAATTATTTTTAAAAAATTAGTCTTAGCACCTTATAAATAGTTTATTAATAACTAATGAAAATAAATTTAATCCTTCAATTATAGTTATAAGAATAATTTTCTCAGCAAAAGGCGGAATCCCCAAAAAATTGTTATTTCTCAGAAAGTCTGGGCACCCAAATTTTGCTAATTAAATAACTTTCTTTAAGAAACACTAAAACAGAAATAAGATATTCTTACCCTGTTAAATTTACATTCTATTTTATAAATACCAATAAGAAATAAAAATTAGTTACTTAAAATTATTACTATAGAAAACCTTTAGTATAAATAACTATGCTTTAGATACAAAGAATCCGAGAGAAAGAGAGAGAGAGAGAAGGCTTAAATTTCCTAATAAATACATACCAATATTTCCAAAGATTATTCCATTTTCAGTTGAAGCAACTTTAACACTTGCTTTGATGTTACAGAAATCATGAGGTGCAAGAATTACAGGAGATGGTTTTTCAACAAGCTTCAAATCACCTACATCATCAAATAATGAACAAATTATATATTGGAGTATATACTATCACATTCAAAAACTAGTTACAAGTCCAAAAAAAGCAAACTTTTGAATCATAATATCCTAAAAAATAAGCATTTAAAGTTGAAATATAAATATACCAAAATTGAAAAACCCAGACTACAATAATGCAATTGTAATTATATTACAAAGGATTTAATTGGAGGATGTTAAAAATGCACCACAAACTTTATAACTTCCTTTTGTTTACTTATCATTACTTTTCCAATAACAAAACATTTAAGCATACAATACCATAAATAAATCATCTAGTTGTATCATTAGTTAAAAAAAAATTAAAGCAAAAAAGGAAAGAGTCATGATTCTACCCTCAGTTCCAAATGAAATATTATAACTTCAGAAAAATATATCCAATATATCCTCTTGTATACTATTAAGACTTTGAGGTTGGAATAGTTATGTTTAACCTCTGTTTTGAATATATTTTGGGGATGGATCTTGTAATTTTGAATGGCAGTGAGAACTGAGGGTGATGCCACTTCACCAAAATTTTGCATTACACTAATGAGAAAATATCGGCTCTGATGGAATCTTCCACCAAACCCATTTACATGGTCCTGTGTAAACAGATCTGCCTAGTGGTTCAAAAGCCAAGATCTTATTATCCTGCCAAAAAATATCTAAAAACTCTGAGGCTAATGAAGATAAGTAAATATCTTTCATGCATAGTAAATTTGATATTTCTAGTTTGTAATATAACTTTAATATCCTATGAGTTAAAGCAACTTAAACATAGATCTAATCGATCTAGAGGGAAAACTTTAGTCTCTAAAGGATGTACAAAGAATATTTTCTAACAAATTGAATGAAACAAAAAATAAATGAAAAAGAGGAGGTCATTTTTTTTTGCTACTGGTTGATAAACATTATCTCTGTGTTAGACTGAAAATGATTATTCACATTAATTAGAATAGTGTTCTATTTTGGAATAACAAAAGGATAATTTTGGAAAGAAAAGGGTAGACTATCTGCCAATCAAATTAAAGTTTAAATAAAAAAATATTTTTAAAGTTTTGTTTTCTTTTATTTCTTTAAGTATAAATAATGCTTACTTAATTATGCATTTATATAAAATCCCAACACTTTCAATAAAGACTAAGAATAAAATATATAGCATACTTTATAAAAACAAAGAATTACATGTGTACATATCTTTCATTAGACATGGTCTATTACAAAAGTATATAAAATAATTTTAAATGTAAATATTAAGATAAGCACAAAAATTCTCAAAGTAAAATTGGAAAACCTACCTAAAGTAGCCAATTCTAAGGTGCAATTTTGGAGAGTATCTGATGTCTGATTAACAATCAGTACATCCAACACTATATCATATTGATTAACATGCACATAAGCTTCAGCATATACTGGATCAGAGAAACCAGTCAGTTGAGTCACTTTGCTCAATTTTGAAGAGCTCAAATCAGCTGCAGAATCTTTCTTCAAAGCTCCAATGGCTTGGTTAAGACTTAATTCAAACATGTTCTAAAAATTTGAAAACAATAAACACTAAACAAACTGTTGTGAATAAAGGCAGAACATGTAAAGATTTTAAAGTTCATAATATAAAATAGAGTCATTTGAAAAACCTTATAGAAATATATGCATAAAAAATTATCAATTTTTTACAGAAATTTAATTTATAGATAACTTTTTTAGAGGTATTTTGTCATAAAATATATTCAGAAAAGAGACAAAAATAATTTTCTTCCAATAAATTCCAAACTGAAAAGCAAATTTACTTCAGAGAGTTAGAATCTATAATAGCAGTTCATTCTTAAACTCTCTGAGTGATAATGAATATGATAAACTATGAATACGATAATAATGAATCAGGATAAACTATTCCTTTCAAGAAAAATGATTTCAAGACATTTAGCTCAATACTGCATTAACAATACCCCTTTTTTAAAAATCATTATGCCCTTTTCTTTCTTCTTTTTTTTTTATTTGAAAAAACATGTCAAGAAAATTTGCTTTTTTTTAGCTAAATGTTCTGCACAAATTTTTTAATAAGAGCTAAGCAAAACTTATGAGCAGGCAAATTTGCAATGGCTGTTGATTAATAAAATACTTTATAATTCAAAAAAATTAGTTTATATTTAATAGCATTTTACAATTCTACACACAGCATACATAAAATGCTTGAAGAAAGAAATAAGAAAAATCAGTAAACACAACAACAATTAGCAAGCAAAAATATGACACTGCCTAAAACATACCTCAGTTCCTGAAGCATCACCCTTTGCCATAAGCTGACCAAAAGTAATTGGATCGTCTGCTTGAACAACAATGCTGTGTTTCTCTTTTGCCTGAAACACAAAAAATAGGTTTACAATTAAAAAGAATACTTGTTAAAAATTTTTATGCAGTAAATATGAATGATAATATTGAAAATTTTAGTTGTTATTGTTGTTTATTTTCTGGATAAAATTTAAACCTTCAGTATTTACATATAAAAATTCTACAATATAAGGCATTTTTATATTATATGTGTCATTTATGTAAATCTATACAAATGTATTAAATTATTTTAGGTCATGTAAGGTTAAAACCTTAAGAAATTTTCTGTGAAATACAATGCTGCTTTATAAAATAAGACATTCTGTATAACATGTTTGAAAATTCAGCTATAATTTTAAAGAAATATGTATGTAATTTTATACAGTTAAAAAATGTGAATTTTTTTATGTAATTAATGCATGCAATTGTATAAAACTGCAATATTTATCAGTCTCACAAATGATTTCTTTCTTATACTGTCCTTTTAGAACACTTCACTGATTGGACAATTGTATGGTTTTTATTCTAATTTTTTTTACTATTTATATTCACAGTTAGTATACAACCCATATGCACATTTTGGAGAAAGAAAAGTCGTGGAATGTTTTTAACAACGGTTAAGTGTTAATACATGCAGAAAAGTTTTGTCTTGATTGCTGCAAGAATAAGTAACTAAATACTAGTAATAAAACATTGATAGTATGATTATAACATAGAATTAAGACTATTTTTTTGGTCACTTTGAAATATGAGAATATAAGAAAAGGTGAACTGATGTTGAATTATAGCATTTTGACTCTTTCATAGCTGATAACTTAGAAATACATAGTGCAGAACTGAAGTGTTTCAAAGAAAATGAAAATGAAATTCATAGAACAGGAACATGCAATCAATCCTTTAAATTTATTAACAAAACTAGCCGCTTTTGGCGACCAGTCGGTTCGCCAGTATTAATGCTCGCTAAAATTTTCATATAATATTTTATGTAGCTGTGTCTCATAACAGGTTTTTCACCAAAATATTTTTAAACCAAACAAATTTTGATAATCAAATAATTCATTTATAGTATTATTTAGTATAATTTTCTTCAGATGTTCTGTTCATTGTACTACTCATCTTTCTCTTTCTATTCGAGCAATGATTGTCCCGGAATTGATATTTTACTTAAATAGTGGAGGGAAAGGTCTAAAATTCTACGTTTTTATAGAATAAGGAGATTCTAATTTTCATAAATGTAAACACACTAAACAAATAAAGACACAATTGGTTTTCGAGAGATGCGAAAGTTTAAAAACAGCTTGGAAAATGCCACACACAAAGGAAATAATGGTGACACCCCCCCTTCATTTCTTTTCTTTTTCTCTCCTTTTTTTCTTTTTACAAACCTTTTTTCCGCTTTGTTATTCTTTTTTTCTTCCCTGCCCAGACTTTATTTTGAGCAGGCATAGATTAAATATTCATAGACTAATAATAAAAGCAACTATTTTCTTTCTTTTTTAAACATCCCATTATCTATAAATGAAAACCAACTGACTTCCTGCATTTCTTTCTAAACAAATGATAATTTATTACTTCCTGCTATCTAACTCAGTTGGTGTGGGGGAAGGAAATGAAGATTTTTGGCAGAAAAGTAAGAAAAGTGTCATTTTAACTATTTTCCTCCCAGTTTTTTCATTTTTTTCTCTCCATAAAAACCATCCTCATGTCTTAACGAAAATATTAAAATAAAAATTAGCCGAATCAGTCGAGCCGTTCTCGAGTTTTGCGCCTAGTAACGCATTTCGAGTTCCATTTTTATTAATAAAGATTTATCTATAAGGTACCCTAAAACAACCCAAATATAATAGTTATATTTTTAATTTATAATCTTAGGATTTATAAGTGCAGCAACCTTAAAAGATTACTAATTAAGTAACATTATTAATAAATGCCTGGAAGCTAAGAATACAAGTTTGCCTTTTTCTTATAGTTTTAAAAACTACAAAATTCAGAGACGGTATCCAGCATTTGAGAATGATCCTTTAGCACTAAATATGGACACCAAGGTCACACCAGGTGGACCTTGAAGCAGAGAGACTTCAGAAGAACAGGGAGAGGGGAATATAAAGATATTATTCAGGTATTTTTGCCTAATTAAAATTATTGAAAGACAAGAGTTCAAATACAACACTCTTAATAAAATAACGGAGGAAAAAAAAGAACAATGTAAGATAGTGGTAAGTTTATCCTGAGTGAAAAGTACATGCAAGAATGAATGGGTAAAGAGGAATGCAAAGAAATGAGCTGATTTACTATACAAATTATGAGTCTTGTGATTGTAATTATGAGCTCTAAACTTTTAAACACTTAATTGCTTTCTCTTTATTCCATACATTCATGAAATTATTATATTTTCGCATTTGTAAATTAGAATCAAGTTATTCATTAAATTATATTTTCGAACAAAAAATAAAAGATATCGAAATATATTTCAAATGTTTTATGGAAACAAGATGGCATCTTTTGAAATAATTACTAAATCAATTTGTTAGCAATTCAATATTTTCAACATCATGCAAAACAATGCGAAGAATTTGAGCTACTTTTTAAATAGTTATCAATGCTCAAAAACAGTAAAAATGAATTTGTTTTAAAGCTAATCTGGTATTAAAAGTACTTGATCATACCAATTTTAAATTCCAAGTCTAGTTCGAAATTGTATCAAAGTTCTTAAAGTGAAATATCTTTAAAAAAATAAATAAATAAAAGAGAAGAATTTAGGTGTTTACATTTGTCACCTTAAGGTTCTCTTGTTCTTCTTCATGTTTTGCAGCTAACATAGCAGCAAGAGATTTTCGACATTCATCAGAGAATATATTGATCATCATTGGTGATCGATCTGCAAGTACTTTCAAGCTCAAAGCTATCCTTTCCATATCATCATCATTAATACTCTGAAATTGAAGCACAAATAAATGAGATTACTGCATATATAAATTATAATTGATAATAATAAAATTGTCAGAAAAATAACATTTAGCTAAAATTTTTGTTAAAAATTAATTAATATAAAACTAATACTAATATAAAACTAAACTTTAATTAACTAATATAAAACTGAAAATATACTTAGTAACAAAAATGTAAATTTTACTTGAAGTAAATAAAAGATTTTCATATTACTGATCATTACTAAATAAAAGGGTTCAAAAATCGTATAACTGACCTTTAAACTCAAACTTTATAGAGATTAAAAGTTAACAGATATTTACAACACAAACAAAATAAAATTTTTAAATAAAGCATGCTTGTAGATTCAATTTTCAAAATTATAATTAAATATAATTTTACTTTGAATTAGTGTAAAATAGCATGCTTTATAGCACCATACAGATCAAGAATTCATACAGAATATTACTTATTACATGATCTAAAAAAATGTCATGACTATTTTAAAGCAATTTATAGTAAAAAATTCAACAAAATCAAATATTTTTATGCAGTTTTCTTAAACAAATATGCTAAGTTACCATACATGTATGAATATATTTTAAATTAAAACATAATATTAAATAAGCATCCAGAAAATTTTCATATTGTGACGTTTTCGGATAGATAAGGAGGAATATATTAAATTGTGTTCCCACGGGAAAGCAACCATAGATAACAGAGGAATTTGTGGAAGGTGAAGATTGCAGACTAGACGGAACCAAGACGTCTCCTTGCTAGACGCCGTTTCCCCCTCTTTTGTCATTGGAAAGATAACTTGGGTCAGATGATCAAAAAAGTTGAGAATAATGCTAATTGGTCATTTGCCACCGAGGGCCGGTTTTTTAGACCAAGATAAAAACGAGGGAGAGAGCAAAAAGCGGGGTGTTGAGAGCCAAGTGTTGGGAGCGGACTGACGAAGCAACAGCTGGTGATTGGAGGGAGGATTCAACTTGGAATTCTGTGGAAAATTCTCAGGAGAGAATTTGGAAGGTACGTAGGCCGCCTCGCTCTGTAGCCGAGCCCATGTGGAGTTCATCAGAACCTTTGGAACCATTCAGCGCCTCATCTGAAGTGTGAAAGCTCATCGGAGCTTTGGAAATACCTCCAATTAGCTGAACAGCTGTCTCCTGAGGTGCTCTTCCAGCCAGTTCATCACCTTACACTCTACAAAACCCAGCAGGTTAATCGACAAGCAGAGAATCCCGAACTTCGGGCCAGATCTTGCGGGAGTTTCAAGAACTCCACCCTCCGTCTTCATCTACGAGAGAGACTACCTTACTATTTGAGGCACAGCACCTTTCCCTAGTGGAACTCTGAACTTAATTGCCTATGTGTTCGTAACATATTTAATCAAGAAAGTGTAATTGTGCAAAATATATATGTATTATAGCTGGAAATAAATAGATTTTTATTTCTCCAAGTCCTGGTTTGTTTACGGCCCAACTCACCAGTAGCCCCGGCCAAAACGTTACAATATTACTGCTTTTTTTTTGTAAATTAGGAGAAAAAACACCTTCAATTTATCAAAAAAATTTACATTTTCTACACAGGGAAATTCAAACTGATTACCTTTTTGCTTATTTAATAAAAATAACCATTTGATAAATTAGTTTTAATAAATTTTTTTATGAAAACCATAGAACTTACCTTAACAGCAAGACCAGATTTTCCTAAATGAATGATGGAGGTCATTATCAACATAGCTTCAGCTATAAAGGACTGAAATGAAAATTAAAATTTT
>JAOUZG010043444.1:5231474-5267831 GCA_026289955.1 Argiope argentata
AATGAAGTGAAATATGCTACTCAGCAACTGAAACTATATTTTGGAAAAGAGGACTCTTTTACTAAGAAAATGACAATTAATGAGACAATTCCATAGAAATTTTTCAGCTCAATACAAATAACTTTAAAAAGTGGCTATCATGGAAATTTAAGGATAAAAGATACCCCATAAAAAAAAGGATATTTACTAACAATATTTAGAATTAATAATAATAAAAACTTTTAATGTACAATTATATAACAAATTTTTGAAAAAAAATTAGTAAAAATATTTTTGTTATTACAAAATTGTAATTGTAAATTGTTTTAATTCCGTAAGTCTAAATCTCTTTGCATTATTTTCCTTGTTTTCAAAAAAAATTAATATGGGTTTGAGCAATATTTGATCAGATAAAATTATCTGTAAATAAATATCAATGCATACAAGATAATCAAATATTTTGCAATACCTTGAATTTGATATTACTCACTTAAGTATCATAAATATGTAAGAAAAACCAAGATATAAAGATAGAACATTACCTCTTCTACGTTTCTTGATGATACAAGATCTAATGCCAAATTTAATGTCTTTCTTCTTACTTCTAAGTCAGATGAAGCTAATACTCTTAAAATATCCATGACAAGGTCCTAAAAGGTCAATTTCACAATTTTATCTTTATTATATATATATATATATATATAAATATCTAAATTCAGATTAGATTTTTCAAGATAAAAAAAGAAAAAAGAAACTCCTATTTCGGACAATGATTACCATTACAAAATACTGAAATTTTTGTTGTTATCAATATAAGATTATTGATGATTCAGTTCTTTTCTTTGTTTATTAAAAATGTTATATATATTATAAAATTTAGCCCATTGGCTGTTGTTTTACATTCTTGTGAATCATACCAACTCTCTAATTAGATGATCCCTTCTCTACTACATTAAGTTAAAAGATAACAAAGAAGTGGGTAACTAAATTAGATAAACTGAATCAAGGCATAAAGCATATCAACCTACATGCTATAAGATTTAAAACATTTAAATACAATTTTAATACATGATAACATATATAAACATTTAATAAAAATTTAAATGTAACTTATGTAAAAAAAAAATACTCACTTGGGACTTTTATTTTTAAGATAAAACATAAAAACGTTGTTAATAATCTAATTTAAGAATTGCAATATGTGATAATCATGTTCCAAACTAAAATAATTGTTTTTAATATCAAGAAAAATATATTTATATATAGAGAGAAAGAGAGATATATACACATGAACAGATTAGTTAGTTATCTTGCCTAAGAACCTTAAAGTTCCAAAATTTGGAATACAAGAAACACAGAACAATTAAGAAAATATTGAAAGATTTTCTTTCCAAGCATAACACACCACTTTTAAATATAGAATGAATTGGTCATTATAATTATTAGTAAAATTTCAAAGATGTAGACAGAAATAAGCTCTCCTTTCTGAATTATCTCTAAATTTATGTATGGAATTATTTAACATAAATTTATCCTAAAACAATTTTGTAGGAAATTAAATCTTTTGAATAATCTATTACTATTGATGTTCATAAAAGAATAATTTGGTTCTTAATATTTTTAATATATTGTTACATACAAATCCTCAGCTAATGAATATCATTTATGGCTAACAAAGATTACAAAAATATTTCTTGTTATGATTTAAAACTAGTTAACATAATCTATTACATATTTTTATAAAATAATTTTCCCATTCTGACTTTTAATATATGTTGTTAAAAATAAAATTAAATATTACCTGTAACACCCTCTCATGGGCTGGAGTGTCTTTTAGGGCAATCAAGCGATCCAAAACAATGAGTTTTACGTTATTATCACTTTCTTTGACAATCAATTCTATATAACAACTTGCTGCAGCCTGTGTTGTAAAAGAACATGTTTAAAACATTTAAAAAAAAAAGCAGCAATTTACAATTAATTACAAATCCATTCAAGACAACTAAAATGGTCTAAAAAATTTCAAAGTTACAAAATTTTTGAATTTAAAAGAGTAATTAATTAAAAGACTAATAAATTACTAGTAAATTTTAACCTTAAGACAAAATTGATAAGGAATTAAAAAAACATTAATCAATTAAAATAATAAAGATTTGCTTTTTTGCTTCTATTACTTAGGAATATATGAAATTAACCAAAATAAACAATTAAAGAATTGAAACTTTTAACTGGTAACAATTTAAATATTAAGAGATTAACTTGGAAAATAATAACAGAAGAAAGTACAAGAGTACAAAATATTAGAGTATGCGATATCATCTAGAAAGTATTGCATTTTGCTTTCTAAAAATATACTGCATTATATCATCGATAAAATGTATTTGTAAAAATTCTGACAATCTTTTTAAAATATTTACTGCATTTTCAGAGTGGCTTTTATAATTTCATTAAAAAAATTGTCCTAGAACCAATTTCAAATATTAAAAAAAATTACTATTACATTTGTTCATACATTTTACCAATGCATAATCTAATTTATAGGTTCTAGCAAAATGCTTCTAATATAGATAGGATTACATCTGATTTATTTTATTTAAATGCAAAATAGCTATGTTCAGAACAAAACAAAACACAAAATATCTTTTTAATTAAAAAAAATTGTAAACTTAAAGATAAATAAATCAAATAACTGATAAGTGACTTTTTTCATTTCCGAGATGTCACCACTAATATACATATCAATAAAGTTGATAGAAAAAAGTATTAAGTAATTGAAATACTTACCTTGATAGCTGTTGGAGCACTAGAAAGTGTAACAAGTGTCCCAGCAGCTTCGTAGCGAACAGAAGGGCTACTAGAATTGAGGAGGTTATAAATGCAGCGAATGAATCTAGATCTTTCAGAAGGGTTAGCATGGCATACCTAAAAGAAAATTTTAATTTGCATAAAAAGTGCATTACCATTAAATAGTGATTATATACCAAACATACAGGGTGTCCAAAAAGTTCCTGTACTGATAATTAGTGAATTTATTTTACAAAAATAATAGGTTTAAAAAGAATTATTTTTATGCCAATGATAAAAATCACTTTTAACATAATTAAGGAAAAAATATTAAACTTGCATTTATAATAAATATTCAAAATGTCCACCCCTTTCTTGGAGACAAAGCTTAACTCGTTTACGCATGTTTTTCGAAACGCGTTTTAACATGCTAGGAGGGATTTCTTGTATCTTTTGGGTAATTGCGATTTTCAAATCATCTATTGTTTGAGGATCACCTTCATAAATTTTGTGCTTTAAATATCCCCACTGAAAAAAGTCTGTGATGGTCAGATCAGGGTATCGAGGTGGCCAAAGATTTTTTGAGATAAGTCGATCGCCGAAAAAAGCTTCAAGCATGTCCATGGTTCCATTACTCATATGGCAAAATTTAATATACTTGAAAAAAAATCACGGAAAATGATTTTTTAAATTTGGTGTACGGGAACTTTTTGGACACTCGGTATTTTATTTATTTATCATTCTTATAGTAATGACTTATTCACTTTTATTCTACTATCCATATTATAATTACTCAGTATTATTTATATATTTTATATCACCATGCATCTTTTCAGTTTCTTAAGTCCTTTTGTGTTCAAATACAATAAAAATTTAAATTTATTACACTTTTCAATTTGTTTATTAAAAACATTTTTTTTATTATATTCAAATTGTTTTATAATTTTGATTGTAAAAAGATCTTATAAGAGTTGAAGTATTAAAAAAAATGTTTGCATATAAGTCAAATTTATCTAATTTAATAGGCTCTGATTTCTAAATGATCCACATATCTGCAGTAAATTGTTTTTCAACTGAATGAATTAAAAAAATAAATAATATTGCACATTATTTTCAGTTTCAATAATTTTTTTTTGGTACACAGTTAAGAAAATGTTGATATATTACTATATCAGTGTACAAAAAGTATTTTCTTAATTGCTTTACTTCAATATTTTACAAAACATTACATATTGTCAATGTAAAACAAATAAATTTAACAAATAAAATACAGAGATATATAAATAATTTTCCATAAAAACATTGCCATTTCTTTTTGTTAAAATTATAAAGTTCTTTTAACATATAAAGCCATAACCTTAATTTTTAAATCTGAAATGAGAATGATTTTTCACTCATAATTTGCATGAAACTAAAATGCCTTATTAATTTTTATTTCAGTTTAAATAAATCAGGGATCAATATTTTTTTTGTATAATTTAAAACAAAATTTAACCTTTTAACATTTAGTACTGAAATTTTATGGCAACAGAATACAGATTACGCAACAACATTACACAAAAAATCTTACAGTTCATATCTTAATTGTGTTATATTTCAAAGAATTTTTGAGGTGATGTGATTTTGAAATAAAACTTAAATATATATAGCTTAGAGCATTTGTTCATAAAATTGTTAAAATAGAAAATTTAAAGAAATATATGAGATATAATGAAAAATAAGCAGAAGTTCTAAGAACAGGTAAACAAGAGAGGTTCATAAGAGGGATTCATACCATAATATTAAAACAAATTGGAATGCAGTTAGGAGTGGCAAATGGATTCTATTATATGTTCCAAAAAATGACTGCATAGTTTTAAACACAGTAAATTTTTAAAATTTGAACAGTAACAGACAGAAAATGTGTCTGATTAATAAAAAAAGTCTTTTTTTTTTTGAATTTTCAATTTCACAAAGATTAATACATTAAAAAAAATTAAAACATTTATTGATTTGTTCAAGAGAAAAAAAAACAAAGTGGATCAGAAAATGATTTTTCTTAAATTAAAAATTATTTTAGATAAAAATTGAAAAGAATACCTTGTATATTAATTCAACAATCACAAGTTGAAGAATATCGCCAAAAGTATGCACTTGATCAATGCAGGAGCTAAGATAATTGAGGGCCCTTTCTTGATCAACGTGAATAAGCATCATGAATGCATTTCTTTTACAAGACATATCTTGCTCAGTCTCAAGAAAATTAGCCACTAATTCAGGAGCATCAGGAATAAGAAACTCAAAATTTCTGAAAAAGAACAAAACAAATTGGTTGAATTTAACATCAATAGAACTAACACTATTGAAAAGAAATTATTATACAAAAAATTTCAAATGATATAATATATAATTTTTTAAATATTAATAATAATTTATAAATTTTAAAAATAAGGAAAGAATATGTTAAAATTATTGATTCAATAAGAAGTAGATCGTTATTTTTTCATTACATTCTGAGTTTTTCAAACTTATATATGTAATGGAAGATTTCAATATAGAATTAAGAAATTAAATCTGTATGTGAACATAAATTTTACAGCCTACTTTTTACATATAACATAATTATACAAAGCAAAATTACTTAAAATAGTATATAAATAATATACTATTTTTGATAAATTTTAATACTGTTTATAATTGTTATTATTAAAGGAAAATATTAAATTTAAATTAAGGAACCTAATTGATTTTACAATAACTCTTTTTAAAATATTGAAATGAAATTTGAGTACCCATAACAAAATAATATGAAAGACTTTAAATACTACAATAAATAAATAAATAAAAACATGTAAAATAAATTAGCAATGAAAATAGATGAATGACCTGCTAAATTCTTGCAATTCTATGTACATATAATTCTTTAGAATTTGAAAAATAAATATTAAAACAGAAATAAACTAATTACACAACCAGTAATATATTATAGACTCACTTATAAATTGTAAAGATTGCAAGAACAGCATTTCTACGAACATAAGAGTGGCGGTGCTCTAGGCATGCTCGAATAGCTGGCATCAAAGGCTCTAGAAGTTCTGGTTCCTTTAATTTACACAAAAATCTTAAAGTTGAACCTCTTAAAAATTCATTTGGGTGCTGAAGGTCCTGTAAAAAAATTATAATTAGGTATTATAAATGTAGTGAAATAAATGGAAAGAAAAGAATAAAGAAAAACAAAAACTTTCGAAACTAAATCTATAATTAACTCTCCGAATGCCAAATTATTTTGATCTTAGATTAGAAAAAGTGCTTTAAAAAGAAATAAAACTGTTTATTATTATTTTTTTGCATAAAAATGTATCTCTAAAACCTTAAGAATACTTTATCTGTAAATGTTAATTAAAATCAAATATAAATGGAAATTCTTTATTAATGAAGCAAATATGGAAAAGATTTAGTTAGATAACTCAGATAATTTTATCAGCTAATCACAATACTGACAAAATTATAGAGAAGGCCAGAAGATTTAGATTCTAACTACATATAAATTATACAAACAACTAACACATTTACTCTGAAATAAATTTAAATAGCATTCTACTTTTATCAATCTTTTTACATACAACAAGAGGAAATAATTCTAATACCTTTCTATAAGCATCACAAACTAGAATCATTTCTTGCATCAGTTTACCATCAGGTGTAGTTTTAGGTACAATTTCCCAAAATATCAGCAATAACTTTTTGATTGTATGATCTTGAAGAGGTAATACAAATCGGATAATTGTCATCAGTATAGTTGGGAATTTCTCACCATTAAGAATTAAATGAATAGTTTTTTTCAGTGCTTCTATTTTGGTTTTTGTGTCCCCCTTTTCTGAAAAAGGTCAGAAACAAATTATTAGAGCAAAGTTATGAAAATATGAGTTTATAATTTGACTGATTAAATATTAGTTACCTAAATCCATTTTTAGCTGCATTTCATTTGGTTGCTCTGCATCACTTGGAGCAGAAATTAAAGTATAACAAATCTGCTCTGCCGCACTCATTTTTCTGCAAAGAAAAATTAAAAGAATCAATATAAAAGAATGTGTAGACAATGAATGTCTTAGACAATGTCTTTAGTTTCAAGCCATAATTATATTTCTAAAGAATACAGTATAATCAATACGTATAGCAACAATTTGTATCATAAAACAATTGTTTTAGCTGTAATGATTCATAAACCATATTGTAATAAAATAATCAATAGTTGTAAAATTATAAATTATAATCAAAAAGATATTTGTGCTAATATATAACAAAATAAAAAAATCACTAAAGGTAAACTTTTGAAATATTTTAACATTTATATATAATGAGAAATTTTAATGAATTATCACTGGTTTAAGTAACAAAAATACATAAATAAACCAATAAACTTTACATTCATAATTATGTAAAAGCAATTACTTACTTTAAATTTGGCGGCAAATTTCCAGAAAAACTGAAAGAGAGATAATTTAATTACTAGCTGGATCTTTCATAATATACACATTTAAAGTGACTTTATTCAGTTATTTAATAAAAAGCAAATATTTAATTTAAAAAGAAATGATGTTTCATGTATGAGGGGTAATTTATTGCTTTACAAGAAAAAAAAATATATGAAAAAGAGACAATTTCTACATCCTTTTAAACATGGTAAAGATTAACAAAGGTAAATGAATAGCTATTTGATGTTTAAAAAGCATTATTAATACAACAATTAAATATTAATAATGCTTTTTATTAATATAACATCCAATGAAAATAGACTTCTTACAAGTCAAAACTATAACTACAATTTTTTAAAAATAATTATGAAGTCAATGTTTTTTACACCCCTTCCCACATAATTCAGAAGAAAAAAAAGTAAACAATTAACAAAGCACAGTTTCTTTACATTAATGCTATTTTTACAAATTCTTTAATACAAAATTTTCACCATCCAATTTTTATGAAATTTTTTTAAATGTGAAATGAATTTTTCTATTCTTAAAGTGCTGAATTAATAATGTTAAAGCAATTTTCATGTACCTTTTATAAAGAAATAAAAAATGAATTTTTGTTAAGTTTTTAAATGACATAATTGAAGCAAAATTTTCGAGTAAAAGTACAATTATAAGCATTGACACAGGATACTAATTATTTTGGCCAAAGGAATGAAACAGTTAATTAAAATCAGATTTTTTTTTCAAAATATATTGATATTTAACAAATTTCACATTTATTAAAAATTATTACATCCATATTTCTAAATCATTAATTAGACATTCAATAATATGTTTAAGTTAATTTAAACCACAAACATTTACATGAAATTAATTTTGTAATTAACTAAAATACACAGAACAAAAGAAAATGTATTTTATTTTTCAAAAAAATTATAATTAAATCATTACACAATCAAATAAAGTTTTACTTGAAAGTTCCAAGCATTTTATATAATACTGTTAGTTTTATCTAAAAATCTGAAAGATAAATGCATACTTTATCAAAATGACTCATACTTACCATGATAATAATAATTAGAAATAATTTTGAGAAGGGAAACATTATAAATATATTCATCACTTAATCAACACTGTTTCCATTATGTTTAAATGATTATTAAAATATTTCATGAAAACGTATAACAGATTTAAAATATTCGATAAAAAATATAATAGGTCATGCCATTAAAATCCTTTTATAAACAAACAGCATTTCTTTATATAGATCAAATGATAGACCAGTTTGCTTACGAAATAGAAACCTAGGATTTTATTTAATTTTAGAAATAAATATTTTATTTTACATTCATAGTTTCAAATATATGCAAGTTGTGTAAGCACTATCATTAACTAAAGAGAAAAATAATACAAAAGAAAGAGATTAATCAGATAGGGAAACAGTTATATTAAGCTGAAGTGATTTATTCTAGAGTTTTAATACATAAAAAGGGAAAGAAAAATGTCCCACCTCATTTTTAAAATCTGTAAAACACATGAAAGTAAGATATATATATATATATTCAGAAAAAACAAATACTGAGATATGAGAAAAACTCACTAAGAAAAACAAATATGCCTTTTCAAAACACTAAAAACTTAACAAATAAAAACTAGAAATTTTCTTTCAATTATTTTCTAAGGAACTGAATTAAAAAAGTAACCCAAACATTTATCATAAGAATGCATAACATTTTTAAGTTTAGGCAAACTACTTTTACATACGAATGCCGGTTACTTCAATATATATATAAAATGACCAACACTTTCTATTTTAAAGCTAAAAAATAAGTCGTTATAAGATATATAATAGATATTAATTACGAAAAAAAAAGCCATTATTGAAGATGAATCATATAAATAAAAAGTTAATTTTGAAATTTATATATACATACAATAACATAACACATATTAAATAAGCTTACTGTTGAAAATAGAAAGTGTAGGATAACTAAAAGCTTATACATGCATTTACACTCAATAGAAAAGATTCGTTTTTAGAATAACAAAAGTTTTCATGAAAAACATTTATTTTATGAAAATTAAAGAAATAGAAACACTCATCAATGCTTACGTTTACGTAAAAGATGTTGTCAATTTTGATTTCTGTACTGAGTTGTTCCTCTGCTTCTGTGAATGGTTTCGTTTTAAAGAAAATTTTATTTCGAAATAATTAAATAAACACAAAGAGTCAATAAAAGATATTGCTAAAAGATTTATTTATAATTACTTGAATGGATTAAAGTGAGAATTTAACTTTTTAGAACGTTGTCTCTGTTAATTTTTCATCATACGGTTTTATTTTAATACCATTGGCTGAATCCTTAAAAAAGATTCTAGACTCTCTTAATTCAATAAATCAATATAATTTAAATTTGTAAAAAAGGAAAATGATTTTAGATCTTAAGATTTTTTAGATCATTTTTTGACTTGAAGATGAGGTTAACATATAAACTTACTATTATTTGAGAGAAAAGGGATGAAATTCAACATGTACAATGCAGCACAATCACTTTTTTCGAGAAGCAAAAAGGGGTTCGAATTATTCTTTTTCGATCCAGAATAGCTAGAGTTCTGGCGAATATGGAGAAGGGATATACTCAGTCAAAGATTAATTATTAATTTCACTACCAAATTAGGAACAATAGGACCAGATTTGAAATTTTTTCTATAATACTTATTTTTCAGTAAACTTTTATTTATAATTTAAATTAGTTATATTAATAATGATATAAAAATTATCGAAAAAACTAACAAACGTTTTCTAACCAATTAGTAAATAAAAGATTTTAATTTTAATTGATTTTATTAATCAATAATTATTAGTAAAATATATTATAGAATCTTAAGGGTGATTTCTTTCCCCACAAATTTATCATTAGGTGCTACTATTCATAAAGATTCAAGTAAATTAATACATTAATTTACATTTAAAATTTAGAAAAGAAAAGAAAATTTAGACAATTTTTCGAAAAAAATTTAGACTTTTTTACAACTGATTAGAATCAAAACTTGAATTAGAACAGTCCACCATGACACGTCAAATTTTATTTATTTTAATTTCATTATTCAATTCATTTCATTTTTATTATTTTAGCCAATTATATTCTTCAATAGTACAAACCAACAATGGTTAACTCTTTGACAGATTGGAACCAAATTTCCTACCTAAGCTGTTATATTTTTGAAATATTGTATAGGTATACAAAAATAATGATCGATAAATAGTGAAGTTCTAGTCGGATTTGCTATCAAATTTAAGTTGAAATTATGTTTTATATGCTAATCCTATATACCAAATTTTCTCAATCTAACACTTTATATTTTGTTATTAAAATTTGTGTTCAGACAGGTAGACTTCTTCTGAATGGATTTGTTTGAAAATTCGATAGAAATTTACAAATTTGGTTTATAGTATAAACAATTCACTTTTTTTTAAAAAATTATCTTGTTCACAGGTAATCATTATTCGAAGAATGTATTTTTTAAAGGAAGGTTTAAAACCTGGAAATACGAGTTAAATTTTTCTCCTTCCATGATTAAGATACTTTTCTTTGTACCCAGGTAGCACATCCTGTAGCATAATATTGTACAATATTGAGCAATATTATATGATATTAAATAATATCATACAATATTAAACAATATTGCGAATATTGATCAATATTGTACAATATTTGTGTGCTACTAGGGTATACGAGATAGTAAAAAAACTCAAAGACTGAGAGACACATATTTCGATTATTCCATTTCTTTAATTTACAAAAATCGAAGTAAAAAAATTAATTCAAGTAATCTTGTTGTGGTGTGAAAAATCTAAATAAATATGGAAACTAATTAAAATCAATATTCGTTTAGAGCAAATATTCAATATTTTATTTCTACAACTAATAAAAATAAATGTATATGCGTCTGTCTGTCTGTATGTGTGTACTGTGCTCTAAGAACCAGATCTTTTAACTTATATCTAAAAAACTGCACATGAATATAACTTGAAGGATGACTCCTTAATAAAAAAAATTCGAAATAATGAAAAAATAAATAATTTTTTAAAGAATTTTTATTGATTTAAGATTAAGTAACATTTTGGCGTTTTTGATAAATTTCAAAAACAATATTGGGCAAAAATTACCTTGATGATTAATAAAAAGCATTCAGTTCAACTCAAATTGAATTTTCATTAATTTTTTTTGCTTCTATGCATTTAAAAAAAAGCAACCTACCCTTCTCATCTAAATGCTTTTACTTACTTTATCATGAACATCTAATGGTGGTTTGTATCTAAATATTTACATAACTATTTTAGATTATTAAAACAAAATATGTTTAATCAACAAATAATGGTAAAAAAGCATTAATAAATAATTAATATAGTAAGCTTAATAGAGTAAAAACTTGATTTATCTTTAACTCTAAATCAAGAAAAACTTTTAAAACTGCAGGAAGAGAAAAATTATTAATTTTTTAAAACTAAAATCTGCGAAGAATGTTCATTTATAATATTTAACCATTTAAATAAATTGCACATAATGAATAAGAAAAACGTTATGATTTCAGAAAAATAATAATATTTATTAAAATTTTAAGATAAATTTATAATAATAATTATTATTATTTTATAATGATATTTTTGCTATAGATAATTAAATTTATAATTTTTCAACATTAATTATAATTTTGCAATATAAAATTAAATTTTTGCAAACTTTCGAATTAAATTTTTTATTGTTTTTTATTGGATATTTTGAAAAGCAGACAACAACTTGAGAGAAATAAGGGCCTTAAAAATAGTGTATGATGAATATTTGATGATTTGCGATTTGAAGGACCACGAATATTCCAGAATTTTGAAGAAAGTTCGATTCGGTCTGGAGTCCCAGCTTTGTTTTAGATCATTTTTTGCCCTGTCATTAGACTGAGAACCAGTTAGTTAGGAATCAATCTAATCGGAAAATCATTCACTTTTGAATGTTGATGTCCTGGAAGCTCATACTGAGCACTTTGCGCTATTATGGCAGCTCAACAGTGATTTGCTGCTTGTATATAATTTATTTATAAGCACTGTTTTATGTACGATACCTCAGAATTCCATTACTGTTCTTAGTGTCTTTATGTAAAATAAAACGCTTTCAACGAACTTTTTGAGAATTATTCCCTGTGGAGCATATAATGGATTTTCCGTAATAATATTGTTACCTTTTTATCGTAGCGGGTTGGGATTGAATGGACTGTACTTGAGGACAGCACAAACAAATTTATTTGCATTTATTTACAGCTATTCACAGGATGACTTGATAAAGTAAAACTTCAAATAAAATCAATCCAACAGTCAACAGCCACTAACAGCGTAAATAAAAGCCTTACACACAATAAACACAGACTGCAAAACAAATATCGTATAGCGCAGTAAACAGTAGATCACAGTGAGCTCAATAACACAACGTTAGCAGCAAACGTAAGCACAGCTCACTAATAAGACGCGAGAAAAGTAATCAGCTCTCACAACGAATCGCTTCTCTTCCGAGAGGAAAAACTCTAACGAAACTACTGCAACGCGTCCCATACAAAGCCGAGCGAGCGAGCGCCCCAAAGCACGTGGGGCTTCGTGAACGGTCCAGTGGCTACCAGACTATTCCTTTCGCCAAACCAACCTGGCTGGCGTGAAGCACCTCGTCAAACGTCGCCAACTTTGGTGTGTTTTCGTGGCTATCGAATGCTTGTAACAATATATATTTATTGAAAAAAAAGCTGCCATTTCAACGTAAAAAAATTATTTTTTTAAACTTAAAAATGCAATTTTTCCAATTCAGTTCAGGTTATTTACTTATTTTTTTAAAATTCTGGTGGAAATTTTATATAAATAATAACTCCGTCTTCCTCCTACTTTAAAACGATTTATTATTGCCGATTTATATGGTAGACATTGTCAACTAATTCCAATTTGGCTTTTTTTATTTATATGATTTTTTGATGAAGTATCCCATTTAATTATATTGCATAAAATTTCGACACAGATATATAAACTTTGAAATGCCTATTATTTAATAAATTTTTGAATGATAACGAATAATAACACTCGCCAATTTCCATGATGCGCTTGCTACGTTTTTAGCGTAGCGGGTTCGGATTGAATGAACTTTACTTGAGGACAGCACAAACAAATTTATCTACAGCTATTCTACAGGTATTTACAGGATGACTTGATAAATGAAAACTTCGGATAAAAATAAAACAGCAGTCAACAGTCCCTTACAACGTAAATACAAAGCTTACGCGCAATAAACACAGATTGCAAAACAGATTTCGTATAGCACAGCAAACAGTAGATCACAGCGAGCTCAATTGGCAACGTCAATAGCAAATGTAAACACAGCTCACTAATAACAAGTGAGAAGAGTAATCAGCTCACTCAACGAGTCACTACTCTTTCGAGAGGAACTGCCAAATTGCGGCAACCCGTCCCTCATATAACCGAGCGAGCGAACGTCCAGAAGCACGCGAAGCTTCAGAAAAGACCGTGAACGATCCAGCGGCCACCAGAATATTCCCCACGCCAAATCAACTCGACACCTCATCAACCGTCGCCAACGCTTGTTCCTTCGGTGCGCTTTCTCAGCGCTCCCCTGCTTGTAACAATGTGTTGAAGTACCTTATATATTTCCATCAATCAAAAAATATAGCTAAATACTTGATTATTCAGCATGTTAACTCACGATACGGAATATGGTTTGCAATTCCTCATTGTTAAAAGTTGTTGGACAATTTAAACCACCAGGAATGTTTACTCAAAACGTTCTTCCATATCCTTTTCATAAAGCTGTTATAACAGAGAAACGCTTTGCATAGCATTGATGTATAATAGTTAAGAAACATAAAATTTGGGTTGAATTTAGTATTTTTACTGAATCTATTATGTGACTTTTGACGAGTTATTTAGCGATTAATCCATGGTATGCCTTTAATACTATCTAAAAATCGAATCTGGGCTTTAGACATTTTTTTTTTCAACCAATTAAAACAAAAAATTTAACACCAAAACTGCAAATGTAATATCAAATTGGTGCTACAGAAGAGAACATTACCCCCTTTTCGCCGAGGATATTCAGCGCCAAATATGTTAACCCGATGTTGTCGTTGGAGGATATCTTCCTCCGTGAGATAAGACAGAAGAGCGCGGGGAGTTGGCGATTTTAAAAAGTGCGCCAATAGGGTGATGTTCTCTACGGATCGAAATTTACTACCAAATTACTTAAGCTAGTGCATTTCTGAATTATTGCGTTTATATACCTCTCAAAGTACAAACCAACAGCCAATCAACCCTTTGTTAGGTGTGGCTAAAAATTTGAAACGTGTCTCCACCTTAGATCTTAATGCTGTGCACAGAATCTGATCTGTCCAGCTTTGTTCGTCTGTAGTAATCGCGTTAACTTATATTCGGACAGTCGTTCAGATAAACTTCCTTTGAAGAGATTTTACTCGAAATTGGACAGAGACCTGCAGATTTGTTGTAAAGACATCTCAAAGCATTTTTATGTATCAAAGCATTTTATTATATCTCAAAGCAGTCTTAGCTCAAAGCATTTAGCATGCTATTTTTGTCACAGACTGACTTTTTCTGAAAAGTGTTTTTCGGATGCAAGGAGATCTGAAACATGGAGATTCATTAAAATACCCAGTTCGATTTTTTGGACTATGGCCAAACTTGTTATTGCCGTATTCCGCTTTACAGCGGAAGGAGGGGTGCAGTAGCTTCTGAGGGTAAGTCATAGACAGACTCTCCAATCCACCACGAAGGCACACGGATTAACCATAAAACTGAATGGCCGAACCGTCTCAACAGAAACACTGGCGGGAACTGTGGTTGAGCCCTAATGGCCATCACCGGCCACATAACAACCCTCCCCTTAGGAAATACATCCCGCCATCGATGAGAGGAGCTTAACCCCCACCTATTAGTGTACCCATAAAGGGTAGCGATATCCAACCACCATATCGGAAAGCATCTCATCCTCAATTATGAGGTGCCCTTTGTGGGAAAGCTTCTGATTGCATGAACCCCTAAACACCAGAGGACAGAAGTCTGAATTCTAGATCACACACGTCACAAGCTCTTTTTACGTGGCGAACTTCATTCATCCACAGATCGTAATTTAGATCTGGAACAGAGAGCGATCACCTTTTAACCAGTACCCCCAGTGGCTATATATACTCTTGACATGGAGAACTTAATGACCACGACAGTTTTAACGTACACCAAAAGCGGAGAGTCATCGGCTGGCAGGTTCGAACTCACAACTTAAGGATTACGAGTCCAACGCTCTACCAACCAAGCTATTCCGTCTTCCAAACTTTCTCTCTTACACGATAAAGCAAAAATAGATTAAAAGGATAATTTAATTTACTGTTCTCTCTAACTTTTCCTCTAACTCGTATACTATAAAGCAAAAAATAGATTAAAAGGATTCAAGACCAATTTCATGAATTTTGAACTTTATCAGTGAAATCCCAACAGTCATTGCTATTTTTTTTCGAATTCTTTTTTCTTATTTAATATTTTTAGTTTTTCTGATTAGTGCTCATTATAAAACCTTTAATAAGTCAATTCTCTGAAAAATTATTCTGATTTTTATATTTGCAATAAACACATTTTAATGCTATTTTTTTTAAATATTTAAATGTCGCTTTCCCAAATTCTGAGTATTGATAGAAATTTTCTTACAAAAATTTCATCAATTAAAATATAAAGCATTTTTTTAAAAGAGTTCAAATTAAGTATAATAATTTATCACCATGTTCTGTAGTTTTTGAATCAAATAAAAGAGAACCTTCCATTTAAAAAAATTTTGTAGTTCTTTTGACGCTTCAAAAAAAAAAAAAAAAAAAGAACAATAATAGAAAATTTCATGCCTTTGTCTAATTAAAAGCAATTTTTAGAAAATTGTCTGAAATACAGTTTATCCTTTTATTTAGGTCTCAAATAATAGGTTGCCCTTAACACTTTGTACAAATCATTTAATTGACATTTAAGCTATACATTTCAATGACATTTTAACTAGAATATCTTTTTATTTCCTTCCATTTTTCCAATGTTAAAGAATTTTGCTGTTTAACTGATATATTTTCGTTTTATAAATGTTTTCTCGATATATTTTATTCCAAATTTCGAATATATAACAATTTTTTCGGCCTTTTTTTTTTAAAAAAAAAATAATCTCGAATGTAGTCACGTACCTTAATGAAATAATGCAGATTTTTATCATGTCAAAACATGATGTTGTTTTGGGGATAAGGTTTAGTGGCGTCAACAAAAATCCGTAGGTGAAAAATTGAAATTTTACTATCTGCCCGAGTATCTCAAAAATCAACTTTTAATAACGCATTACCATTAAATTTACAAAAGCTCTGATAAAAAAAATGAGATAATAACTATAGCAAATAAAACGTAGAAAAATGTCATTTTGAGCGAGTGATTATATGAAATGAAATAAACAGGAAATGTATTTTTTAAAGCAATCAATGCGAGACAAAGTTGCTTTGGATCGTTTGCAATACTAAAGTGACTCCTTCAATGAAACGATTAAAATGAATAAAAATATAATTTAACTTGCACGAGAACGTGGTGCTTGGCCGTTCAAGAAATGATGTTCCGACATGATACATTTAAATATGCATAGCAGATTTCACTTTAATCTTTTATTAACCTGTTTTCGTCACAGTGTTTAAATTATAAAGTTCTGATAAGTAATCAGTTTATTACACAATTATTTACTTTTAATCACTTTTATTCGAGAAATTACTTCTCCTTAAACAAATACAAAAGTAATCAAACTACAGATACTTAATAAAATTCTAATTCAATGGAGATACTTTTGAGACTAAAAATTATATCCACAATTTACCAGAAAAAGGGTAACAACTACATATATATTAACCCTTCGCACTCCGATGGTGCCTCTGAGGCACCATTCAATACGGTGCATCATTTTGACGTTTCATTTATTCATTTTTCAAATTTAATTGTTAAAAACGCCTACATAATTTTTAAGAGGTATAGATTAATTTTCAAAGAAATGTGACTTAAAAGAATTATGTATATTTATTTATCATACCAATAAACAAATCTTTGTATTAGATGAATAAGTTTGCATCTATTTATTTTTCGAAGTGCCAAAGGTTATTAATAAAAATTGATGTGTGTATGTACTGACTTTCTTCTGGCCCAATTATTTCGCCAAGAATTATTAAATTTAACATAAGCGTGGAGGTGGGTGGGAATGTGTACTTTGGAATGACTTTTTTTGAAATGTTAATGCCATTTTTATTTCATCAGAAACTATTTGACTTTGTAGCATTTCGGATAACTAACGAAAATATGATACTGATATGATTTTTAACGTCTTTTAAATATTCAAAAATTTATCTTTTCAATAATATCAGCCGCTTTCTGAAGTTTTAAAAAATATACATATGTATACATATATTTTTATATAAAACCTTTTACATAAAATATATAATTGAAAATTTCAGTAAACCAGCTTGTTGTCAAAGCCGATTAGTGTTACAATAGTAATAAGGTACGTTGAAAATGCTTTACAATAGAATGTATCTGCAAAAAATGTCTAGAATATGCGTTTGTATAATAAAAACTTATACAATTAATTAAATTTGTGGATATACTAAATAACATTTTATATTATTAGAATTAGTTTAAATTAAATTTTTCAAAAAGAAATTATGTAGCTCCATTTAATTGTCAGTTACGATTGTTTTCTTTGGAATCAGTTTAATAGAAATATCTATTAATTTAAAGTTAATAAAACAGGCATACTGTAGATAAGAGAATTTAATTGAATGTCGTAGAATAAATAAAATAGAACTACACGCGAGTTTTTTACTTTAATAAGTATCGGAAGGATTTCTCAAATTTTTCTATTATATTCATTAATAAAAGTACTTGCACATTATTAATCAGCTGGTTGCCAAAGCCAATTAGTGTTACAATAAGAAGAACGTGCGTTCAAAATGCTTATGTAAGAGAGAATGTAACAGCAAAAAATGCCCTGAATATGAGTTTATATAATAAAAACTTATACAAGTTAATTTAATTTGTTGATATACTAAGTAAAAGGTCATTTTATAAGTTTTTTTAAAATTAAATTTTTTAAAAAGAAATTATATTTGCTCCGTTTAAATGTCGATTGCGATCGTTTTCTTTGGTATGAGTGTTGTTGTTTTTGTTACTTATGGCACTATTCAAGTCTGCTGTCAGCGATTTAAGGCGATTGGGCGTCTCTTATTTTGAGAGAGTACGACTTGGCAACATACACGTCACAACATTTTTTATGGGGCGGACATGATTCACGTATCCACAGATTTAAGTAATTAGATCTTTGTGTTAAGTAAATTAGAACTTAACACTTAACACCACACCACACCTCCGTTTCTAGGGCTCGAATGGCCCCTTCCCGGTCTGGTATAGATGTAGGTGGACTTTATTAAAAAAACTTTACACAGTTACTGTTACACTGTTAGAAAGAAACATACAAGAGACAAAACACACAGAGATATAACTTAACATTAAATGATAAAATTAGAGTGAAGAAGGTCTGGAGTATAACAAATATGGATGAATGAACATCCTAGTGTACAGTATGGATGAAAATATGAAGGGATCAAAAAATAATAACTTAAATGGTTAAAATGATTTATTATAAAAATGCGTGATATTAATTGATACTCTAAAAATGATGAACTTAATCGAATTGTAACAGTTCTCCGTGATCAATTAGAAATCTAAAGTAAATTAGAACAGAGAACAATCACCTTTGGACAAGTACCCCTAGTGGCATTACTCTCAATATGGAGGACTTTGTGATACCGATAGATTTAACATGCGCCAGTCACCACACACACGGAGAGTATTTGTCTGGCAGGATCGAACTTGCTACCTGCACACAAAGTTAAATCTATCTTGCATCCCAAGGGTTGTGAATCCAACTCCCTACAACCATTGGAACATCCCCGAGGAACGATTATGAAAGAGCGTATTTGGTATGCTACCTTTGGCGTTTTTCTGGAGATTAATCGCTGGAATATGATTATCTACTCAAGCATCTGAATAATATATTGCTTATTTTGAACTGTTTTCCTAATAAACTGAAATTACATGTTATTATTAAACTAGATTTCTAGTCCCGAAACCATAATCCGAATTTCATATTTTTTTTTAGTTATCTTTTTTACATGCTTGCGAAAGCAAGAAATATAGTTGATGAACCGTTTCATGGATTCGACTGCACATTCGACAGGTATCTCCGCTTTAGATTTTAAATTTGAGCATTAAATATTATCCATTTAGTTCTCTCCTTTTTATTATCTTTAAGTTATCATATTAGCTTAGATTCGGATAGCTTGTTAGATGGTTGTTTGGCAGTTTTTATTGGCGCAAAAACCCGACATGACCATACTGCGCCATAAATATGGTAAAATTATAGAAAAATGATGAAGTCTAAAATCATTAGTCTTTGGAAGTTTAAAATATAAAAATGGGGAAAGGATATTAATACTGAAAAGCTAAACTAAATGGAATAAACCAATAGCCTACAAAAAACCAAAAATATCTGGATGGGGTTGCACTCCCACGTGATCCTGTATATTTAAAATCTATGAATTAAAGAAATGTATGTGTTGGTAATTAAAAATTGGGCACTCAATTAAAATATGTGAAACCCTATTTTATTAGTTGTTTGTCGGATAGCTGGACAAACGACTTCCTCTGAATGGATTTGAATTAAAATTTGGCAGAAATCGAAAAATTCGATTCAAAGATCATGTTTCAAATTTCATTCGTCTAACTCAAAGAGTTTTCTTTAATTGTAATGTTTACAGATAACCGTAATTCTGAAAATGAGTTTCTCAGTTTCGGGCAAGTCTGAAGAATGAAGATTTTATTCTGTTTCGAATTCGAATTTTTTGATGGTTAAAATACTTTTCTTGTGAAAATTTACTGTTAGAATGGAATGAATGAAAAAAAAAAATGTCAAGATCTTTATCTACAGTAGCCATTAAATTAAAATGAAACCTAAGATCGTAAATTTCAAGTTATCTTCTCAGTACATTATTATTTTTAAGTCATTATTTATCTTAACTAATTTAAGCCATTAACCAGTTTAAACCGGTTTTTAAAGAATCACGAACCGTGATTCTTTAAAGCCGTGATTCTTTATCCATAGGAGTCCCGGTGACCTAGTATTCCCGGGTTCGAGTCCCGGTTCGGGCATAGTTGTTCTTTCGTGTTCTTTATGTAAGGAGTGTGAATGTGCCCTTCTGTAAAAAGATTTTGTCCAATCGAATGTGATGAGTGAATACCTAAGCTATATTCTTTGCCCTAGTTGGCGCTACTTCAAAATAAGAGACGCTTATTCGGCTTAAAATATTTGATGCTTCGGCGAGCTTGTCCATGGCTAGTGCCATTAGCAACAACAACACAATCACGAGGCTTCTCTCTTTCTGAATATATAAATAATGATAATTATTTTAAATTTTCCTTTCCAATATTTCTAGATGGGAAACAAAGTTTTGGAGCTCGAATGATTTTGAGATGAAATAATAGCTATGATATCATATTTTTTCGTCAGCATTTTAAAAATGCATTTACTGTCAAAGAAGCGTACGTAATAATACAGCAATACTGGTAAAAAAAGGTAAACATATTTTTATATATAATAATTTATTATATAATATTTTTATAGATAATAATAATTTTATATACAGGTATAACTATAATAAGTTTCGGAAACACCAAAAACTCCTAACCAAAACAAAATCATGTTCTCGCATGATAATAAGAAAGAAATACATAATCGATGGTAAACATCAACAAATGTAGTAAAAAATAATTTTTCAAGGTCTTTGGTACTAATTGTTTAAATACCATAAAAAATCTATGATAACTCAATGATCAACTTATTATTTAGTTAGAATAACAATCTTCTTCGAACGATTTTGGATGTTCGCAGATTGAGCATCCATTCCATTGAATTAGTTGGACCCCATGCAAATTGACAGATTTAGTAATAAAATGAGCAAAATGCCGCGAATGCTTCCCACCACAGGAGTAGGGGAAAAATATTTTTATTGTTAGACATCAGTACATGTAATTTAAAATACATAATTTTGTTATATTTTTAATTCATAGGAACAAATTATTTATAATCCAGTGAACATTTGTGATAGTTTATGGACTGTTGGAATAAAAACAATTTTGCTGGATTTCCAGGCATAGTGATAGAGCATTTTTCCGGTGTTCTGGTGTAAAGGGTTCTAGTCCCGGTTCCGGTATGGTTGTTCTTTATTCTACCTGTAAGGTGTGTGAATCCCCCTCAGGTAAATAGAGGCTGTGCAAGCAAATGTGATGAGTGAGTAGCAAAAGTACTCTTGGTCCTAGATGGCGCTACTACAAAACAAGGGACGCTGATTAGGCTTAAATCGCTGACTGCCCTAGCGAGCTTGTCCATGGCGAGTGCCATAAGAAACAACAGCAGAACATGAACGGGGCTTGCGAATTATACAGCGTTCAAGAAGTTAATGGTAATGTTCGAATTAAAATAGAAGGCTTTGTACTGGTAGTTTATATACGTTTATATGCTGCATTGCACGTTAAAAAATTATTATGAACACTGTACGTACGGCGCAGTTATAATTAAGAACAACAATAACAATTGAGGTTCCTTACACACTGACCTAATAATGAGCAGCGAGCAGAACGCTGCTCTTTTCCTGTCACAATTAGTATTTTGCACACGAAACGTGAGACGATCGTAGTGCCTTAAGACACAGCAACAACAAATATTTTTGAACGGGTAGCGTTCATAGACTATTCACCTACTTCATTAAATAAATTGGGACCATATGAGAGTTGCAAACATTTTGCTTTAGCAATACAAAGCGAACAATATTGTTACAAGCGGGCGGGGACGAAAATGTGTCAAAGATGGCGACGTTTGGAGAGGAGCCTCGCGCCAGCTTGATTGGTTTGGCGAAAGGAATAGTCTTGTAGACGCTGGATCTCGCGCGTTTTTTTGAGAATTTTCTCATATTTCGGGGCGTGCGCTTCCTCGGCTATATAAGGGACGAGTAGCCGGAGGGACTGAGTTAGTTGAGAGTTTTCTTCCATAAGAAAAGCGTCTCGCTGAACTAGAGGATTTTTGCTTGTTATTAGTGAGCTGTGCTTACGTTCGCTGTTAACGTTGTGTTATTGAGCTCGATGTGATTTACTGTTTATTGTGCTATACGATAGCTGTTTTGCAGTCTGTGTTTATTGCGCGTAAGGTTGTGTTGTTAGTGACCGTTGACTGCTGTACTGTTTGTATCTGAAGTTTTACTTTGTCAAGCCATCCTGTAAATACCTGTAAATAAATTTGTTTGTACTGTCCTCAAATAAAATCCATTCAATCCGAACCCGCTACGCTAAAAACGTAACAATATCAAGAGCTTCTTTGATCACAGGCGGAAGTAAAGTATGTTATTGCTATTATTAAGGTTTAATTTAATGTAATCTGCTATCCACCTTTTGCGATGTATATATTCACCCAGATTATTGAATCTTTAGGCTGTTAAATGATTGACATGGGACGCATTTCTTAAAACAAAATTTTGCCGTATCATTTGAAGTGACTGCAAGACTTCAAAATGTGATAAAAATCTATAAATTTGGTATAACGACTGTATACTTAATTTCATCAGCATAAATCCAAGTGTTTTTGGCATATCCTTGTCACAGACAGACAGGGGACCCTTTTCCAAAAATGAGTTTTTCGAACTCAGGGAGATCTACAATGTGAAAAATCGTCGAAATTTTAGATTTAGATTTTTTTAAAAACTTTTTTACCTTCTTTATAATACACAAATTAGAAACTAGAAAGGTATGTTATTGAATCCCAAGGCAATTTTCGTAAGATAATCGTTTTGGAAGATATGAAAATCAGGTTTTTAAGCAGTTTATAGCAATTACGGCTTGATATACGATTAAAGTTTACTACGAAGTTGAAATATTTTGATGCAATTTTTTTTAATTCACAGTTTTTTAATGCAATCCTAAAACTTGTTTAGTTAGGCTTGCAATACTGTAGTTTTGTAGTTTTTATTTGCAAGTTCTTGATTGTTTCTTTTAGGCTTGCAAACTTGGTATCTATCCAGGATGACAGACTTTTGGCGAGTTTTTGGGCGACGTGTTTGGAGTGAACCGGCATATAAAATTTACGTCTTATCACAATTATTTATTTAACGAGGTTGATATTATTTTTTAGGCTCGATTAAACTTTCTATTTGAAATCCATTTTTATTTCTTCTATTCATTTCTTATAATAATTCATTCTCATCATTTCTTCTATCTATTTTATGTCTTTTTCCTCAGATTGAATGTACTTTTGGTTGACAAGGCCGGCGCATCTCCAGAACATTTCTAATAATATTTTGTAGTTCCATTAATTAACAAAGTGGAACATTGGACTCAACGTTGTTCAGTACTTTGCTACCAACGCGCCAAGTTGACGGGCCCCTTTTCAAGGGTTGCTCTTTTTTGTTTTTTCCGCGGGTCATAACCCGGCCGGTATGAACTTGGAACGAGGAACGCGAGGCATACAGTTGGTAGCGGGGTACTTCAAGCCCCTTCTATGGAAAATAAACCGCATTTATAGAAGCATCGCAGTTCCTTAGTTCATCATCAATTAGCTACACCGCAATTAAGAGTACAATAATCTCTTAGTTTATCATCAATTAGCTACACCTCAATTAGGAGTTCGATTCTCAATTTGTTCTCATCCTCATTTGTGGAGCGATCAACGCCTCCACAACAAACGTAATTATAAAAAAGTTCAATAAGTGCCGGATTTCTGACACAGAGGTAATGCGTCTTCCTCGTGTTCTGCGAGTCCCGGATTCGAGTCCGGGTCGGGCATGGCTGTTATTCTGTGTGCTATCCGTGAGATGTGTGACTGTGCTCCCTTGTAAAAAGGGGCTGTGCAAGCAAATGTGGTGAGTGTGTAGCTAAATCGTACTCTTGGTCCTGGTTGGCGCTACTTCAAAAAACAAGAGCCACTCCTTTAGGCTTGAATCTTCTGCTGTATCAGTATGGGGCTTGTCCATAGGCAAGTGCCATAAGTAACAACACGTTCAATAAATGAAGCAATCATACATTCGTGTGATGATTTATGGTGATGCATGATTTTATGATGATTTCCATTCTACAATAAATAATAAGCCTGATTTCTGCGTCAAGTATGTTAGCGTTATACGTGTGTTTATATACATGTGTTCCTTTTATATGTAGATCTGTCAAAAACTTTTTTAAATTACGATTTTTTTCGATTGGTAGACCATTAAATTTATCTTCTAGGATTTCCAAATGGTAAAGATTAATACAGTGTTTTATAATATACGTGGGCATGCCTTACATTTATGAGATTAGGGCAAACTCTTTCTTTTTTATAAATATGGCCATTATAAAAGATAGGTAAATAAATTTATTCTTCTTTTGAGTTTTTTGAATGAATTATCCACAGTCTTATACAAATATGTGATATACCCATGACCAGTTTTTGAACAAAGCCTTTGAGCGTGTTACATTTGTTGTTTGATCCCTCCATACAATATAAATTTCAAAAGATTTAATGAAATTAGAAGTTGGCCATCACTAATTAATTTTATAAACAATGCAAACCTAATTTTATATATGATATAATTAAAGCTGCACTGTTATTTACTATATTTATGTAGCTTATTAAGAAGACAGCTGTTTACCTCAATATTAAATAAATTTGCCTCGTCTTTACTAAATTTAATTAAATAATTTTTGTGAAAAATAACTGGACCTTCTCACAACAGTTGTTTAGATGAACATTTTAATAAGTCTTTCTGTTCGTGTCACTGAAGCAATAATGAGGTATACATATTTTAATATTTTATTCAACATGGCGGGGATTTCTAAACAAGAATTGCTGCTATTGTTTCTCATGGCATTTGACATGGACAAGCTCGCTGAGGTAGTCGGCGATTTAAGCCTAATCAGGACTCCTGTTTTGTAGTAGCTCCAGTTAAGGCCAAGAGTACGACTTTTGCAACTCACACATCACATTCGCATGCACAACCCCTTTTTACAGGGGGGCACATTCACACACCACTCAGATAGAACACAGACCACAGTCAAGACGGGACGCCCAGATCATAGGGAAGACACTCTAACCTTCTGCCAGTACTAGGCCAATACACAAGAATTGTAGTTAGCAAGAATTGAATTTTATATATATAAAAAAAACCTAAGAAGAATTGTTTCCCCGAAAATTTTATTATTCACTTTCCTATTAAGGTCTTCAATAAACCTTTATCCGCCTACTCCGACCAGTCCGAAGGTAAACTGAAAGAACTGAATATCTGACAGCAGCAACAGTAATACTAGCTCTTAGGACTCAATCAAAGATAATGTTTGAGTCGCAAGCGCCATCACCGGTAAATGCACAACCTTTCCCTTGAAAAATAAGTCCCATCATCGATGGCATGAGCCAATCCTTACCTTTTTCTGCATCTACTAGGGTGACGAGAACCTAAGGCGTTACCTTCAAAAGCCAGATAACATCCCTTGGATTAAAATGCACTTTTGGTCTAATGGTTATGTTGCTCTGTTAGAAACTCAAATGCTACAAGTTCAGTCCAAGGGTAATCCTGCATTCTGCCCCAATAGTGATCCACTACCATGAATAAGTGACATTCGTACTCAGCTTCGTACAGCTGCCGTGGCGTTATCCATCTACAACAAAAGCCGTCAGACACACTTGACGCAGCAACCAAACAAAGTTGTCAGACTCGCTTGACGCATAAAATCATACACATGCTTGCTAAATCGCTCACCATAACGCTTGATGATATAAAAACGTTATAAAAAAACTTCGCCGACTCATTGATAGGGGAGTATTGTGGCGTTATCTTCATAAGTCAGATAACATTCCTTGGATAGGAGTGCACTTTTGGTCTTATAATTATGTTTCTCAGCTACAAACTCAAACATTACCAGTTCGGTCCTAGGACAATATCCCATTCAGCCGAAAACCAAACACCACGGCGAAAACTTCTCAATTTCAAGTAGGAGGTGCCCCCACCCCCACAGATGGATTTCTTTCACATAAAATTCGGGACCTTGATTAATATCATGAATGGCTTGCAAGGAATTGATGAGTGACAGCTACGAATAGAAATCTTTGGCATAAAACTAACATCTTTACTGAATCTATTGCAATAAAATGAGTTTCTGACGCCTCTTTGACGACCGATTGGCATCAAAATTTGGCGCAAAATTATTGCTGTAGTCAAAAGATAATATACCAAATTTCCATGATTTAAGTTGAGTTTATATATTGGGAAAATACAAACTGATAGAATGTAAATCGTTTGATGGATTAGATAAATATCAAAATTTTATCTACCTACTCCTTTACGGTTTACAGTTTTAAAGTTTATTTGTATTGTCAGTTAGAAAGACAGATTACTGGTGAATGAATCGTATACAATTTAACAAAAATCTACAAAATTCGGTCGTAATTTAGTTTAGCAAATTTCAACCATCGAGTCCAAAGTGTTTTTGAGTTTTCGAGTTCGTAGATAGACAGATACAATGCCAAAAATATGTTTTCTTTGCTTCAGAAAATCTTGAAGATGTCAATTCATCAAAATTTACAACTTTGATTTTTTTAACGATTGCAGTATGTCCTCTATTCTTTCTATACGAAAAAGAAAAACCTTACTATCTTCCGGAATTTTTTTTGAAACAGTGGAAGCTTTTATAGCATACATCCTAATAAATAAGACCCGATTTAGCCTAATTGGGCCCCGGGATAAAAAAATTTTTGCCCCCCCCCCTCCGTTTATTTTTTTTTTTTCAAAAGTAATGTTTAAAAAAAGTTATTAAGGATGGAAACGTAAAATAAAATTTCTATACAATCCCCCCCCCCCGCCTCTGATGTGGGGGCTCGAAGCAACTGCCCCATGCACTCCTTCTTTAGTCAAGCTCTGTCAATACATGTATTATCATACCACCTCACTACATAAAAGTTGTGAATAAGGTTGTGCCATTCCTTCCTACTGCAAGCTCGTAGACACCACCAGCACTCAGATTTTCATTTTCAAGCTTCACGCATGCGCATTTTGTGCTTTTGAGTATAAAGAAGGAAACTTATTCATTTTTTTCCAAACAGTCAATTTTTTTCCAAACAATATAATTTTTTTTCTGAAAAAACTAAAACTTTGAAAACATGCACATGAAGTTTTGTTAATCTATGTTGTTGCAGTTTTGAATTATCACACCAACATATTTTCAAATGTACATATTGACAAATGGTCAACAGGCAAACAGAATGGATTCAAAATTTGATAAGAATCTACAGTTTAGACATTGAAACTGTGCACAAAATTTTTATCTATCTATCTATTTGCGTTTGGTAGTCATTTTATTTATTTGTGTTCTTAGAGAATGATATCACAAAGAAAATTATTATTCAGAAATGTTTGCAACTTAATTCCTCCAAGAACAAGAAAGTGGGATCTCCTTGAAAATTTCTTGTATTCTCTTTAAAAAAGAAGCTAGCCCATTGCATAAAATTGACGGTCTGATTAAGGCTGTGAACGCCTTGAATTCTCTGTTTTTATCATGACAGAACATGATGTTTTTGGCGTCAACAAAAATCCGTAGGTGAAAAATAAAAATTTTATTACATGCACAAGCATCTCAAAAAGTCTGCTTTTAATAACATATTGCCAATGCATTTATAAAAGTTCTTAAATAAGTTAATGACTACAGCAAATATAACCTTTAAGAATGTCAATTTGAGCACGTGATTATGTGAAATGAAATAAATAAGAAATTTGATATTTTTATAAACAACAAATGCGAGACAAAGTTTTTTATGATCGTTTGCGATTCTAAAGTGACTCATTCGATGAAACCATTAAAATGAATGAAAATATAATTTAACTCGCATGAGCACGTGGTTCTTGGCCGTTCGAGAAATTATGTTCCGACATGATGCATTGAAATATGCATAGCGGATTTCATTTTAGTCTTTTGTTTACTTTTAAACATGAGAATACCATGCTTCATAGTATAATAAAGAAAACCGGTACTTGAGGATCAATTCTTTGTTATTGGCAAATTATAGTTAAGAAAGATAAATCTTTGAGATAAATCCAGGATCGTTAATTAAGATACGTGTTATCTTTGACGAATGTATTTGGCAACTAACTGTTGGTATATGTTAATGCGTAATTACCAAAAAATAAAGAATGGAAAGAAGAAGTTTTTTTCTCGACTCAGTTTCACAAAGGATTGAAGATGTAGTCACAAGATCACATACCAAATTTCATTTATTTAGGCCATTGCATTTTTGAATTGCCTGATTTAAAGGAATAAGCCCTACAGGGAGGGGGACAACTCTTCGAAAAAAAAAAAGAATTTGTTAAAAATTTACACTTTAAATAATAAAATTGTGAAAAATTTCATTTACCTTAGTTGCTAATATTATGATTTTTCTTTATTTGCAGCCGAAAGTATAGATTAATAGATGAATTTTGTTCCTTTTTTTGTTCCAGATAGATTTTGTTCTTTATTTTGTTCCAGATAGATTTTATTCTTTTTTTGTTCCAGATAGATTTTGTTCTTTTTTTTTGTTCCAGATAAATTTTGTTCTTTTTTTGTTCAAGATAGATTTTGTTCTTTTTTGTTTGATAGATTTTGTTCTTTTGTTCAATTCCTGCTAATAGTTCACACTCTAACTATATATATTTATTTATACATCTTGTTCAAATTTCCAATCATAAATAAAAACTTTTCATGCATCCACTCAAATTGAAATGCATTTTTTATATTTGTAGTGGATGACATTTGATTTTTAATACAGTTTTTTCAAATATTAATTCATAAATTAAATTTAATTTTCAATACTTTAAGTAGAAATTCAGCAGTTTCTAATGAAGGCTGAAATTGACGGGCAGTGGCTCAATCGGTAAAATGCGAAGATTTAACTATTTTTCTCGTAAAGGTGCAGAATACGAATTCACTTCTTGTGAAAATCAATAATTTTTTTGATCAATTATTTATATTTAATGTAATTTTTTAATAAAAAGTAACATAAATAAAAATTTTCTTTGTAGACCTAAGTAAGAACTGACTTAATTTTTTTTATATTACTTTTTTTTCTTCCAGACATATTTTTTCATGTTTGTGCCATTTACAGATTTCGTTCCAAATCTGACAGGAATGTATTTTATTATTGCTAAATATAGGAAAAGAATATCTACTTTTTCCCGTTTTGTATTTATCGTTTTCAATTGTACTGAGATGGACGGACTGAAAAACTCGCTCAGAGGGATTTTCTTTTCAAAATTTGTTAGAAATATACAAATTTATTGTAAAAGCCAAATCTTTACAAAAGTTGAGTATGGAGTGGTATGGAGAGAGTTCCATAAAGTTGAAATTATTGTTGTGTTATCTTTATCACAAACGAGTTGATGTGTTTTTGTGTGTTATCTTTATCACAAACGAGTTTATGTGTTTTTGTGTGTTATTTTTATCACAAACGAATTGATGTGTTTTTCGGATTCAGAGAGGTGTGAAACGTGAAGATTTGTCAAAATCACGGATTCGAACTTTTCACGACACATTCTCTCAGATAATGAAAAAATAAAAATAAACAAACAACTACTAAACAAACAGTTTGAGTAAAATAAAGCTGATGTTTTTCAGCAGTAAAGTTAAAATTCATTTTTGTCTAAATAAATAATAATAAAAAATTCCTTAAAGAAAGTTATTTTTCGAAATTACCTAAAAAATGTTCAGAAATAAAAACAAATGCAATCAATTTTAAAAAATAACTAAATGATTTTTTTTATTAAATAAAAAAAACATGTAATATAAATTTTTTAAGTCAATTCCTACTTAGGTAAAAAAAAAACTTTTTTACTTTAGTTACTTTTTATTTAATAATTACAATTAATATAAATGATTGATCAAAAAATTACACCTGGCCAAAACAAAATCAAGTTCGTATCCGTTGAAAATAAATCAGAACACACTCAATTGGCGTTGCATTTTCAACGCTAATTGAAGCAACGCAAATGCAAGAATTTTCTACTCCAGTCGGGGTAACGCAATATAGATTGAAAACTTTTAATTTTCTTTATTCTGTGTTATTGTATTTCGAAAGTATTTCAAAATGAATCCGAAAGATCGATTAATTAACAGTGTTTAGTTTTATATGCATCAGACATTATGAAAATAAATGGAATCGCTTGAAGAAACCGGTCGAAAACATGTTAAGCCTAGCATCATTAGCATGAAGGAAAAGCAAACTGAATTCATTACTTGTTTGCTGGAGGTGAAATGAAGTTTTCTAGGCGGAAAGTTAGTTTTTTATTAATTTATAAGAAATTAAGGAATTAGTATTTGAAAAAACTGCATCAACATCAATTATCACCCAATACAAGTTTTAAAAAAATGTATTTGAACTTGAGTGCATGGCTAAAAAGTATTTTATTAAGGATTGAAAATTTGAACAAGATGTATATATAGGGAGAGTGCGAGCTAATAGTAGGAATTAAAGGACTAAATGACAAATTAAAAATCATTCAGGCACGTTGTTAAGGATGAATATAGGAAATGCAACAAATTAAGGCTTTAAAATGACCTTTAAAATGACTTTTTTTTCCACCTTAGCAATTTGAAATTTTACTGGCATTAAGAGTCATATTATAGGATATGATACGCAAAATTTTAAAGCATTATATAAATTTATTTATGAGTTAGGAGGGGGGGGTAATATAATATTTAATAGTGATAAATAACGTTAATAAACATGTTCCATACGTTCCAAATTTGTTTGAAAGCGCTCTATTTTTTTATTATTACTTTTTCTGATCGTTTTGATTCAACTTGAAATTTGAGTAGGAAATATAAAAAATTTAAAAAATAATCTAAAACCACTGATTTTTTTTAAAAAAAAGTTAAGTAGTTTAAGTAGTTAAGTAAGTAGTAAAAAAGTTTAAGTAGTAGTAGTTTAAGAAAAGTTTAAGTAGTTTAAATGAATTATTACATTGATTAATTTTGATATTTAGTACTCAAACTTCAAGATTAATCCCAACTTTTGATTCAAAACGACCAGAAAAAGTAATAATAAAAAATGGAGCACTTTCAAGCAAATTTGGAGCGCTTGGAACATTTTTTATTGACGTTATTTATCACTATTAAATATTATATTAACCCCACTAACTCATAAATGAACTTCATAAATAAACTAACTAAACTAAACTAAAAGTTTGTGCGTCACCTCCTATAGTATTATTCTTAATGCCTGTAAAATTTCAAATTGCTAAAGTTAAAATTACAAAAAAAAATCATTTTAAAGGTCCCTGGTTGCTTTAATGGAATTATGTCGGAATTTTATGTCATAATAATTTTTATGATTTGTTAAATGGGGCGGGGATAGGGTTCAAACCTTTTTCTCTACAAAGTACATTTCGCCCCAATATTTCGGTAAATTCCTTTCAATTAATAATTAAATCTTATCACGTCTTTGAACTTGACCTTTCATGCCACTCACTGCCGATATGAATGACCAGCTTTCACCAGAATTAAACTAGTATAAGTGGTTCGCGTAATTTCGGCCTCTTGTCTGTGGGTCTCATACATCTCGCTACAATCAGATGGGAAAGTTCTCACAAACTCCACATGGGTTTGTCGTCGACACAAAGTATAAAATTGTAGAGAAATGCGATGAAATTTCCTTTGAAACGAAATTAGATATATGTCAAATAATAGACGAAAGTAAAAAAATTGAGCATTACAATAAATAAAATTATTAAATGTTATTAAAATAAAACACATTGATTATATTAAAGTACTAGCTTTTATCCGAGGCTTCGTTCGTAGAAAAACATACAACTTACCTAGAAACAATTTATTTACATTGTATGCCTGAAGTAAAGCAAAACTGCAAATCAAGTCCGTATTTTTGAAAAATCAAGTCAAGGCTATTTTATTTATCGATCGAGATTCAGATAGTTACAACAGTATTATGCACATATTTTTTAAACTTTTAATTAAAATGAAAGTGCAGTTGTCAGCAATTACAACAAACTGCATAAACGGGAATTTTCAACACCAATTGAGGCAACGCAAATGAGTGAATTTTCTACCCCAATTGGGGTAACGCAATACATATCGGAAACTTTTAATTTCCTTTATTCTGTTTTATTTTAATTCAAAAGTACTTCGAAAGGAATCCAAAAAATCGATTAATTAGCAATGTTTCATTATAAATGCATCAAACACTAAGAAAATAAACAGAATCGTTCAAATAATCGGTCGAAAACATGTTAAGATTAATTTCAATAGTGTGGTGAAAAAACCAACTGAAGTCTTACTCATTTAGCAGTGTGAAAACGGAGATTTTTGGCGGGAAAGTTAGTTTTTAATTAATAAAAAACTAATCAATCAATTAACAGGAATAAATGGTAGCCCATGTTGTGTTCTAGACTATAATCTATCTCTGTAATAAATTTCCTAAAATTTCGTTCAGTTGTTCTGGCGTGATGGACTAACATCAATTTCTGCCACAGTTTGATAATTACTAATATTTTCTTGGAGGAATCATGAATATCAGGCGATTCATAAACGATTTGATTGAAAATAAATACAAATATTATTCCCGGCTAACCAGCTGGTCGCCACAGGGGGCTAGTTTTAAGCTGACATCATCGACAGAGCAAGACAATTTTAATGAAAGCAAGGGAAACCTTTGAAAGAGTTTGCAGTGTAAAGTTAAATAAATGAATATTTTCAAAAAATATTTTTTCTTTTACAATGGTTAATATATTATTGATAAAGTATATAAAATATCTTTGTTTTATTTAAGTACATATAGTACTATTATAAATGTGAAAGTGTGTATGGATGGACGGATGATGTTAGTCAATCACACCAGAACAGCTGAATGAAATTGGATGAAATTTAGCACAGAGATAGATTATAGTCTAGAATAGGACACAGGCTACTATTTATTCCGGTTAATTGATTGATTAATTGTTTATTAATTAAAAAAAACTTCTCCGTCAAAGATCTTCATTTCCCCACGCTAATGAGGTAAAGCTTAACATGTTTTCGACCGGTGATTTCAAACCATTCCGTTTATTTTCTTAGTGTTTGATGCATTTAAAATTAAACATTGTTGATTAATCGATCTTTCGAATTTATTCTGAAGTACTTTTGAATTAAAATAAAACTGAATAGAGGGAATTAAGAATTTCTAAACTGTATTGTGTTACCCTAACTGGCCTAGAAAATTCATGCATTTGCGTTGTCCCAATTGGTTTTCAAAATTCACGCATGCATACAGTTTGATAACATTTTACATTACGATCAGCTTACGAAGTCGCGGGTAACAGTTAGTGCTTTACATACTTGATTTGTTAAATTTTGTATTAACACCAGTGCTTTATTTTTAATTCAAGACAGTTATAGTTATGTTTAAAAGCATGAGCATATTTAACAGTTCCGAAAAATCAAAAATGCACTTTTTAAATATACGTAAATATAAAAAAATCTTAAAAATCAGCTTACTTTCATTTGGGGATATATAATTTCTCTAGAAATTTTTTAAAATTTATACTTTTTTTAGCAGATAATATTTGACAATGAAATAGTTTTATTAAAATAACCAATAACCTATTAAAATCAGCTCATACCCAAATAAATTTATATTCGGAAGCTGTAAATAACTTTGAATTGCTGTACAGGCAAAAAAAATTGCTGTACAGGTACATAAAAAAAGAAGATTAAAATGAAATCTACTATGCATATTTTAATGCATCATGCAAGACCATCATTTCTTGAATGGCCTAAGCACCACGGACTCGAGCAAGTTAAATTATATTTTTATTTATATTAATTTTTTCATCGAATAGGTCCCTTTAACAAACGATCCAGCAAACGATAAAAAAAAACTTGTCTCGCATTTATTGTTTCAAAAAAATATCCCGTCTGCTATTTATTTCATTTCATGTAATCGCTTGCCCTAAATGACATTTTCCTAGGTTTTATTTGGTTTAGTCATTAATTTATATATTTTTTTATCAGAGCTTTTGTAAATGGGATGGCATCTCGTTATTAAATGCTGATTTTTTGAGAAGTTGATTTTTTTTTGAGAAGTTCGGACAGATAATAAAATATTTAGTTTTCGCCTACGGATTTTTGTTGACGTCAGAAAATTTCATTCCCAAAACAATATCATGTTCTTACATGATAATATTATTGTGCAATTCATATTTTATACGATTACTTTTGGAAATATATTTGAATCTAAGAGATCAGGAAATCAGAAAACGAAATCAATTTATTTTCCTGTAATGGCTTACAATACATTTGCTGAAGTTCAAGTTTTGAATCCATTTCATATCTAGCAGAAGGGAAATATTTTTGCCAACAACGCAGATTCCGTTTGTTAGATCGCCAGAGTGAGATGGAAGATTTCAAATCTCGCCAAAATCGAATGTTTTATCCTCCCATAAGCGGTAACTCTCTTTCTTCATTTAGAAAGAAAAATATGAGATGAAATAAAAATGTTCCGCTTTCTATCTGTCATTTCACCTTTGCAATTTCACAAAGGTTAGATAATTGAGTATGAAGCCAGCAATAGTGGTCTCCCTGAAATTTTCTTACCTACCCTCTAATAAAGATGTTATATCCCCCCATTCCTCACATAAAATTATGGCCTTAGCTCTAGATTAGGGATGGCGAACCTTTATGGATCAAAGTATCATTTTCCCCCTAAAGAAATATTTAATGTGGTGTAGACGTGCCATCAAATAATTTTGACTTGCTATTGAGAAAATAATAAATTTGTTGTTGTTGTGACTAATGGCACTTGCCGTGGACAAGCCCCGCTGATTCATCAGCAGATTTTAAGCCTGGGATATTCGTCTCTTGTTTTACAAGTAGCGCCATATAGGGCCAAGAGTAAGACTTAGCTATACCCACGTCACAACTCTTTTTAGGGGGTGGACTACATTCATGCCATTTCATTCATTCATCTCAGATCGTAATTTATACCTGGAACAGAGAACGCTTACCCAGTACCCCCAGTGGTATTACTCTCGACATGGAGGACTTTGTGACCACGACAGATTTTACGAACGCCAGCCGTCACACACTCGGGGAATCTTTTGGCCGGTGAGCTTCGAACCCGTAACCTAAGGAGTACGAGTCCAACGCTCTACCAACCAGGCAATCCCGGCCCTATAATAAAAATACTAAAAACTCAAAACTCATTATTTACTGCGAAAAAATACATTTTGAACTATATAGTAGTAAAAGTTTCAGTTATATGTGCAATTCAAATTAAATCAACATTAATATAACTTCTTTTGTTGCAATTTAGATGACAGATATAAGATTGTAAGAGATTAATTTTGGTAGGATGCAAGCTTAATTGGAATCATCTGCCAAACGGTTTCTAAACGAATCCTTAATAGCTATTTATCTGTGAAGATAATAACTCACAAGCTTAGATGAAAATATTCTTAAAATAGTATGAGTCAGCTTATCAAACAGTTAAGTGTGTCTAGAATCGAATTCTAAGTTTCCAAGATTTTGTTACTGCCATTTTTACTTACAATTGCTTATTAATCTTTCTGTTTCAATCAATTCCGGCATTTTCCTTGTTTCAATACATTTTTGAATCCATTTTGAACTAGACTGGGAATCAATCAATCGTATTTCAAATTCTTCAATTCCCAATCAATTGACTTAGGACACATTCAGTTTATCAAATGAAGGTACATGCAAACCGTTTTGATCCTTTGCATGTTCAAAATATTACGTTGCCTCCCACTGGCCACAAGTGTTACATTTTTTTACACGAATTAACCCACGCGCACGCACGCACGCATCCAAATGCACATCCACCCACAAGCATGAAAGTAATAAAACATGAAAGTAAACTTTGAATATGAAAGTCATTTTAATCTATCTATCTATCTATCTATCTATCTATCTATCTATCTATCTATC
>JAOUZG010043444.1:5294614-5306896 GCA_026289955.1 Argiope argentata
TCACAGAAAGAATTTCCATCTCTTTTCGGAATTTTCGAGTAAAACTTCAAAATAGACTGTACAGTTCACAAAAAAGAAATTTCATTGAAAGCAAATATAGCTGAAATTTTAGCAAACCACTTTATTGTTGTTTTATGGAGAATTTCTTCTTTAATTCTTCTTTAAACTCTTTTTCCTTTCAACTTTTCGTGTTCATTTAAACGTATTTTTGAAGTATCGTGTAGAGTGCACTTTTTTATATTTTGTCACCAAAAAAATCCATTGTTCATTAACATTTTTTTTCCTTTTTAGTTTCTCACCTGAAAATATTATTAATAATATTTCATTAAAAAGTGTTTAATTGCTGAAAATGCAAAAGTTAACTTACATTCATAAAACATATTCCTCTTCAGAATTTTTAGTTTAACTTTTCAAAATATGAGCTCAAGATAAAAAATATATTTTGATGATATATTTTTTTTTAAATTTTGCATTAAAAAAATGAATTAACATTTTGCATTAAAAAAATGAATTCTACTTTCCAAGGTTTCAGTTTTCGATTATTGTTAATATCAAAAAGTTTATATCAATCATTTCTTGTAAATTATGCTATACATACACTTCTACTGAAACTAATAAAAATTCATTTCATATATTGCATAATAAAAATATGTATCTTATTTATATTCATAGAAATTCTTTCATAAATATAAATACGATATAATTTCGTTTTTTTTCCGAGTTTCTTTATGATTATTTGTTTTCAAACAAACTTTTTGAAGATGCAAATTTTCAAAAGGGCAATATAAATTCGATTTCATTTTTAGACTATCATTTCATGCCCTTTAAAAATCGAAAAGTGAAATGACATATTCGATGACACAAAGAGACTCCTTTTTCTAAAATTTTATTTTTCCTACAAATTTATAAAAATTATATTAGCGATATTTGTTCATAAATAAATATATTTAAGATTTATAGTTTACAAAACTGAAACATGAAATAATTGTAACATCGGAGTTTATACGTAACATATAACATTACATTACAAATTTATGAAAGGGATATATAAGGAAAGAGAAAAAACTTACATTTATGGAAAATTATTTATTTTTATTTAAGGTGCTTGAATTAAAGTTTGATGTAAAACCAACAAACTAAATTTCATCTATCTAAATTGCTACTCTTTTGAGTAATCAAATTCAACTAAAACTATACAGAATAGAACGTCGTCTCACACCCCCGTATCCTTAAACATTGTTAATGAACGGTTTAATCAGAATATTACGAGGAGTTTATTAAATATTAAAATATTTACTGTAGATAAAAACATATTTACACACATATTTACGGTAGTTAAATATTATAAAAAATTATCTTGAATAATAATAATATGCTGAAAGATATTATGCATGAAAAAAAAACATGAATTCTTTGTTCACTTGTTATCATGACATGGTAGATAAAGATATAGTTATAAAAGTCAAATAAACAAATAATATATTTTTTAAGTCAACTACTCCTCAGTTCTCCAAAGAAAAAAATCATTTTAGTTATTTTTAATTATATAATTACAGTAAATATAAATAATTTAACAAAAAACGATTGATTTTCGCAAGAATTGAACTCGCATTCTTCATTTTCACGTGAAAAATACGGAATTATTTGTGTTTTACCAATCTAGCTACTGCCTGTTCATTCTTACTTCAAATGCTACCTGCTAAAATCTATTCAAAGTATTAAAAATTAATTAAATTTAATTAATGAATTAATATTTGAAAGAACTGTATTATTCACTATAAGTTTAAAAAAACTGTATTTGGATTTGATGGATTAATAAAAAGCATTTTATTGACATCTGGAAATTTGAACATTATATATATTGTTACGTTTTTAGCGTAGCGGGTTCGGATTGAATGGACTTCGTATGATGACAGCACAAACAAATTTATTTACAGCTATTTACAGTTATTTACAGGATAATTAATAAAGTAAAAATTTCAGATAAATACAATCCAGCAGTCAACAGTCAATTACAGCGTAAATTCAAGTCTTACGTACGATAAAAACAGACTGCAAAACAGCTATCGTATAGCACAGCAACAGTAAATCGCAGCGAGCTCAATAACACAGCGTTAACAGCAAACGCAAACACAGCTCACAAATCCTTTAGTCCAGCGAGACGCTTTTTATTACAAAACAAACTCTCCACTAACTCGATCAAATCACTATAGCAACTAACTAACTCACGCCGGCTACTCGTCCTTATATAGGCGAGAAGCGCGTGCACCTGAGTCTCGTGAAAATTCTCAAAACATCGCGCACAATCTAGCGGCTACTAGATTATTCCTTTCGCCAAACCAATCAAGCTGGCGCGAGGCTCCTCGCCAAACGTGGCCAACCTTGGCGAGTTTTCGTGCCGCCCGCCCGCTTGTAACAATATTTATATAGGGAGAGAGTGAACTAATAGTAGGAATTGAACAAAAATTGATCTTTATTTTTGTGGTGCCATCTATGGGTTCGGAGTTCAACTGTTTGTTATTTTAAACTTCCTTAGTTTTATTTTTAATGAATTTATATTTGAAAAAACTGTATTAACATCAATTGCCATCTACTACAAATTAAAAAAATATATTTGAACTTGAGGAGACGAATGAAAAGTATTTTTATTAATGATTAAAAATGTGAACAAGATATATATTTAAATAGGGAGAGTGTGAACTAATAGTAGGAAGTGAAAAAAATTGATCATATTTTTGTGGCGCCATCTATGTGTTTGGAGACAAAATTTCGCATATAAAATATTATAAACGTCCTCAATTTTATTTTTAAGGAATTAATATTTGAAAAAAATATATTAACACCAATTGCCATCTACTACAAGTTTAAAAAATATATTTGAACTTGAGTGGACTAATAAAAAGTATTTTATTAACGATTGAAAATTGGAACACTATATATATATAGAGAGAGAGTGAAGTAATAGTAGGAATTGAAAAATTATTAGGTTAAAGATAACAACGAAAATTTCTTTTTCAAAGATATTTATAAAGGCAAATGTATATGAAGAAATTTTGGTGCCTTTTTTCCGCGTATATTTTTTAAACTTGTAGTAGATGGCAATTGGCAATTGGTTTGTAAATGTGACACATGATATTGAAAGCTAGGGCGGCAAAAATATATATTATTTTCGTTGATAATGTTTAATATTTTATGGGTTTTATTTGCTTGGGGGGGGAGGGGAATTGCCTGCGACTCTTTTCAACCATTATTGTTCATGGATTGGTGATGCTTTTTTCATATGCAAAGAGATTGTGTGGAAGAATTCCATAGCACAATGGAATGCCATGCCAATCCCATCCCAACAGCAGGCAGATTGAACCTTTTGAGGCAAGCAGGAAATGGGCCATGTTCTGAGAAGAGAATCAAATCCTCAGAGTTCCAGTTAGTAGAATGAGGGTTAACTGAGAGCAGTATAATAAAAAAATTTCTGCCTGTATCACCATTGACTCTCCAAACATAAAGAATTAGAAATAATTCAAAAAATGCATTTATTTTATTCTATGTTAATATTAAACAAAATGAAATTATTATTTTTATTACATTGCTTTCTATGGTAATTTCATGTATGATAAATGGGGAAAAAAGAATATGCCACTTTCGTATAAATTTGAACAATTGAAATAATATTTTGATGAAAATATTTCGTTCTTTTAAATAATCTATTTAATATTTTTTTCCTCGTAAGATTAACATTTAAAAATCTATCAGTTTTCATAATCATGTTACCAAGGTAACGCAATTTCAACTTTCGCTTAAAAAATAACTTCAGCTTCTTATTCTGCTGATGCTTTAAAAAACAAACAAACCCGACAGCAATATTAAGAATCTGCTTTTGGCCAAATCATAATCTACTTAGCATAATCTACTTAATATTCTATGACTTTATTTCCATAATTATGTTTTTTTCTAAAGATTTATCATTTTCTATTAGTGCAGGTCTCAATATTATAAACTTTAATACTTGAATAACAAAAATTGATTTAATCCATTAAAATTTATGATGTGTTATTCAGCAATTTATCCAATATAAAAAAACCTTTAAAAACTCAAAATCAAATTAGATTAATGTTTGAATTCCGCTATGGCATTGAACCAAAAAAATAAATGCTTAAAGTAACCATAAAAAAAACTTTAGTTTTTAATGAAATTTTGAATTAATCCAGATTCTTTTAAAGCATTCAGTAATAATTTGAATTAATAAAGAGTTTTAAATTATGCAATGACTTCTGTCGTTTTTGGAAAGAATAAAATTGTTAAGAAATAATTTAGACAGAAAAAATTAATTCGAATTTTGTGATTGAACGGTATTTTTTCGTGTTTTTAAATAACAATTTCGATTAATTAAATTAGACCTGATTATACATTTCATTGCCTAAAGCTAATTGAAATTTTGGATATTTTCTTTAACTAAATGTACTTTTTTAAAGAAATTTTCTTTTTGATACGACTTCTACTGCTAATAAAGGGAAATATGTGGAGCATACAGACCAAATAATTTACTAAGCTATATTTACAATATACTAAGCTATGTATATGTACTTAGGAAGGTAGAGTCTCGTTTCGAAGAGAGTTTTAATAAATGATTAGAATTTTTATAAATAAAAATTTAAGCAGAATTTAGTTGCTTTTCAGCTATAATATCTGTATATATCATTACATAAAAACAGTTTTTATATTATTTTAAATTTCCGAAAATTCCCTTCCATTTTTTTGCTGTGCAATTTTTAAAAATGATTTTAAAATATATTTTATGTTTATTTTATAACATTGTATATATTTTAAGCTTATTTTACACAATTGTATATATTTTAAGCTTATTTTACACTATTGTATTAGCTTCTTTTACGTTATTGTATATATTTTAAGCTTATTTTACAACACCGCATTTCATAGTTGAAATTGTACCTAGATTGTTATCATTGTTGTAGCAATATTTCATCATAACCCTTTTCCATTGTTAATAATAAAAAAAGGAAAATTTTATCATAATTATTAACAATTTAGTAGGACCGGGATAGCCTGGTTGGTAGAGATCTAGACTTGTTCCCCTTAGGTTACGAGTTCGAAAGTCACCGGCCTAAAGATTCCCGGAGTGGCTGGCACTCGTTAAATCTGTTCGTGGTCGCAAAGTCCTCCATGTCGAGAGTAATACCACTGCTGGTACTGGGTCAGAGGTGATCGTTCTCTGTTCCAGACCTAAATTACGATCTGAGATGAGTGATTGAATTTGCATTAATGTAGTCCGCCCCCTAAAAAGGGCTGTGACGTGAATGTATCGAAGTCGTACTCTTGGCCCTAGATGGCTGTTTGCAAAACCAGAGTCGTATACCTCCGGTTTAAAATCTGCTGTTGTATCAGCTGGGGATTGTCCTTGGCAAGTGCCATCACTAACAACAACAATAATTTAGTCATTAACTTATTGAATAAATTTCAGTATAAAGAGCGTTTTTAATAAAATTTGTGAAATTATGTTATACTTTCATTAAAACTTGAATACCAGAATGAAGCATTTGCTACAAATGCTTTAATTTCACCAATTGATAAACACAGTTGCTCTTTTTTGTAATATAATTACATGTGTAATAATAGAGACAGAAAATTACGAAAATACATTAACGTACTGAATAGAGCAAATAAGGCCTCTAAAATAGTATAAGCTGTATGTTTAGTAAAATGTGAAATATCAAAACATTCCACTGAAGAGACCTTTAAAATCAAGTTACAGAAATAGTTTTATAGAAATGTTCAACAGAATTTATTTTTGTGATACAAATCAGTCACTCTAGGGCAATATTAAGAGTTTATTTACCCCTTCAGTGATGAAAAGTATGCCATTTTCAAAAATTATTCCCTGTTTATTCTGCTTACGAGTTATATTTATATAGAATTTATTTTTGAAATAAGTAAGAAAAGATACGATTGAACGATATTTAAAACGTCCCAGTAGGTAAAAATAATAAAAAAAGTAGTGTTAAATTATACTTTTTAAATGAATCTACGCAAAAATCTGTTTATAAGATAATTTTCATGATTTTTTTAAAAAAAACATATAAAACAATATTTTATTCTGAATTCAGTTGAAATAATATGAAAAGTTTCCAAACATTTTTTTCTCAATTTACTGCTGATTACAAGGTTTTTTTTCTATAATTTTTTTAAGTTCCAGATTATTTTTGGAACCACTATACAAAGATGCCATTAGATCAACTGAAGGTATTCGAAGATTTGCATTGAAATACATGAAACGCGCAAATTCTGATGATTTAACCAAAGGTATGCGAAAACAATGTCAAATGATAAGTTATTTGTTTTCAGAAAAACGATTTTTATTTCCTATTGATAAACATATTAAAGCAAGAATCATAAAATAGAGCATAAACAACCACAACAATTAAAAATGAAAAATTTAGAGTAAGAAATTTGAAAATATTGACAAAACACTGACGTCTTGTATAAATCTTAAAGTAAGTAAATATAATGAATCTGAAATTCATTAAGGATGCAAAGGTAAACATTGTGAGTAGTTTTCCAATTCATTTTTTCATTGTTTACTTTAATTTCTAATTAAACGAGACCAGAAAAATAAAAATCCCTATGCAAACGACAATTTACTTATTTTTTTTTCATTTAGAGCGATGATATTTTAAAATTAGGAGTGGAAAATATTTAATTTACTGCATGATTTTTTTATTATTTTATTATTTAATTTTTTATCAAAATGAAAGAAAATGAGATTTTTCATATTCAATAATCGTAGATATATTGATAAACAATAACAATTAATGTAATTTCATTAAATTTTAATAAAAATATGATTAAAAAAATGAAATAGATTTTTAATCTTTATGTTACTCACCATTCCTATTATATCTCCGATTCTGGAAATTATACAAGACATTTTTGAACATTAACTTTCGGAAATTTTCATCACCAGCATATTTAAAATATGTTATAGGTTTTATGACTTGTTCTGCATGGCATCACTGACACTAGAAGAATTCTAAAAAATATTTTCATATATTCTATTATCATACTCTGAGTTAAAATAACTTTTCTTTTTAAATGGTATATTAGCGAAAAAGAGAGAATTATATAACAATCAAACTAGCATAATTGATTAGATAAAACTTGGCTTGAAGATCGTTTTCTTTTTGTGGTGTGTTTCGAAGTTATGCAAAGAAAATCTTTAGTTTAAGAAGTAAAAAAAAATTAGGTCATCTTAAAAGTAAACTTGATACTTTTTAGAGGATTCTAGTAAATATCAGTCGACAACACAGTTGGATAATATATGAACATAATCTTTTAGCTGCATATTCTAGCTGAAATATTTAGTTCAAAGTTATTGATAATGCAAACTAATTAAAAAAGTCTTAAAGAAAACTGATTGAAAACTGAGGTTTACACAAGCTCGTTTTCGTAACCTTTTAGCACAATGAAGTTTATCTCCACTTTTTCTTGTCTTCTGCTAAAGAATTTAAGCATTCATCTCAGACACTAGACTTTCAACTACTCGTCAATAAAAAGAAAGAAAAAATGTATTTGTAGTCTGAAGCACTGTTGTTTGATTAACAACTTTCGATTGTGGTTTCGGAATTTAACGTACAAGATTACAAAATATTACAAATCGCTTGATTTTCTACAAAGCTTTTAATCGTGTTTCATAATTTTGCGTTTTGCAAGCACTAGATATATACTTATATGAAATAATCTAAAACAAAAATTTTGAAAATTGAATAACTTTGAAACCACAATGAAATTTTTTTAAAAATTAAATGTCATCTTGTAAAAGCTGACTCTATAAATTACTGATAATTTAGCATTTTAATTACAAAATATTAGTAAATAATATTACAACAATTAATTATGATATAAAATGCAGTCTATTGAAAACTGAGAAATAAGCTGCAAGGAAATGAGACTGAAATATCACTAAAAATCTCATTTTCTAAATTTTAAAGTGTCATAATTTTTTTAAAAAAATTGTGATAATATATTTAGAAATAATTGAAAAAATACTAACTTTAATTGAAAAATAATACTTTTGATTAGTTTTTATAATTACAATTTTGAATAAAATAGCCCTGAAGATAGAATGGTTCAGCATTTATATATATTGCACAGTATTTTTGATAATAATTTATGCAATATTTTTTTTTGTTTCTAAATAAAACTCTGTTTATTACATTAAGAAAGAATCGAATAACCATAGCTCATATTATCGAGTCTGTATAAAAATTTCAAATTCATAATCCATCAAAACATTTATTGATTCAGAATGCAAATATTTATTTCAATTAGATCATTTTTCTTATTAGATGTAAATGCCAATTACTAACTGTTCAGAAATAGGTTATTGGGTTCCAATTCTCTTGTTGTTATTATTGTATAAGTAAACCTCTTTTGCAGTAATAATAATATATTGATGCAACGCTAATATAAAAAGTAATGGAATATTTTTCTTGCCTTTATTTTTACAGAATAATTCCCTATTTCATATTTATTTTATTCCATACAGATGCATGATAAAATATATTTTTCTAAGTTAAGTTTTTAGAAACATTAAATTAATTTTGATTTCATTGTTTGTTATGATGCCAACACGGTGATAAAAATTAATTCCTTTTTATAATACAGTGGAACTGTACTCTAAAGATATGCTTTCTTAATATGTTGTTGGAAAATTAATTTCCAACAGAATATTTTTATCATGTGATAACATGATGTTGTTTTGGTTAGGAGAATATTCGTTTTTTCATTGATAGATACCAAGTCACCTGATCCATGACATTTGAGGCTTGTTTTGCCTGTATTGTTTGAAATATTTAATTAAACTTACTATCAACTGTTTTTTGTTTGTCGTTTCTATGAAATGACGTCATCTTTCAGTCTGTTTACGATTTCTTACTTTTAAATAATTAATAACGCGCTCACAAGATAATCGTTTGGTTTTTTGGAATTCTCTTTCAGTTTTAACTATGGAAATTTTGAAAAACGTGATTTATATTTATTCTTTAATGACATTATAAACGCATTCTTACTAATTGTATTTCTCAAAATACTGTAAATACTAGAATATAATTTTAATATCAATCTGCATTACGTTCATTGGAATTAACTGCATATACAATAAATTCCAGTAACAGTGAGCGTCAAAATTACTGGCTTTTTTTATCTTAAAATCAGTCGAGCTCCAAAACTTTTTTCATCAGCTAGAAAAATTGAAAATGAAAGTTCAAAAAAAAATTATAATTAGAGAGACAGTAAGAGGGAGAGAAGTCTAGTAATTTTTTCAAACCGGTTTAACCTGGTTAATGACTTAAATTAATTAAGACAAATAAAATAATAATGTTCTCACATTATAACTTGAAATTTGTGACCGTAGGTTTCCTTTTTTTACTATTATTTTTTTCTTTAAATTATTTTGAACATAATATCATGCTTTAATTATATTTAATATAATATTATATTTAAATAATTACATCTATTACTCTTAAATTATTAAAAAAATTGATTAAAAAGTGAAACATATATAAATGGCAAAATGGCAGGTATCTTAGAAAAGATAATTATTTGAATTTTAAGATAATATAAAAATCATTTTTGTTCAGCGATGTTTTCGACAGTTATCGTACATTTCCAACACGAAAATGTATATACGCTAATTTTCATAGCTCTAGGTCACATGATATATCCTATTTAACGCCAATAAGCACTCAGTACACATACACATTTATCTTTATTACATGTAAAGATTATAAGAATGAAATTCCCTCGTGTAGTTGAAAGTAGTAAAAAACATTTTTGAGATCCTGCAGTAGCTATAAATTTTCATGAACGCCGTCGTAAACCTTTATCTTCAGAAGCATTTGTCACAGATGTGTATAAAAAGTTTCAATGTTAGGTCTACAAAATTTATAAATTATCCTCGGTTTTATTTTGTGGAAAATAATTCTGTTATGCATCAAAAAATTAAATTATATAAAAATGGAATAATAGATTCTGTTATGTGTGTTTTACAAAGGTGATAAAGTATATTTTTAAGATGGAAATTCATGTGGTCTTATATTAAGAAGAAAAAAATCAACTTAATATTGAACGTACTTCTATAAGAATTTTGGTATTTAATTGAAAGTATAAAATTTTATATATCCTTAGGCAAAATTAAATTTATTTTCTCTGCCCATCTAAGTTAGAACTTTGTAAAGTTGCTTTTTGTCTAACTTAATTTAGATATATTAGCGTTCCATTTTGAAAAAACGCGCGGATCTCTTGATAATGAACTGAGATCAGATGATGGGGACGCCGTTTCAGTTGTCATACTTTTCATTGAACATTAACGTCACAAATTTCGTTTAGGTAAAAGAGAATAATAAATCTTCCTTCATTTTCTGATATGAGATAAATATTTCATATTCTGCTTTACCCGTTTTGGATTCCAGTTTTATTTTTTAAATTTTAGATAATTATTGCCTCACAAACATGATTTGCAATACTGCTTGAAATGAGGAATTGTAAAATGTATTCATTTTTGATAATGACAAGTTAAATTATTTTATTTGGAAATTTTATTTGCTGAAAAATTTTGATAGAAATAAATCTACCTCTGATAAATTTCTTTTTTTTTTACCTGGACTATTTTTTTGAGATAACATTATTTTTTTCTTCAGCGAGGAAAATTAACACCTGATTAATATTTATTAACAGAATATTATTCACCTTCGCGATCATAAATTTTATTCATTTATTTTCCCAAGTTTCTGATTTTTTTTCTTAAATAAAACATAAAAAATAATTACGAGAACAATTAACTATCTATTAAGTGATTTATCTTGGTGCAGGTAGTTAATTGAAATAAAAATTGTGTCCCTATTATGTTTACTGATTAACTTTTTATTTACAAAATTATTTTACTACCAATTTTTCAATCATTAGTTATTAGTTAATTATTCGATCATTAGTTAAATTTAAAGTTCAGTGTTAATTTCGTAAAAAAAAACTTTTTAAATTAAAATTTAAAAAGGCACAGAGCAAATCCAAATAAGAGAATTGTTTAAAAATCAATAAAAAACTTTTTTAGTTGAATTAATAATGAATATTTTAAATTTCTTTCTGATATTTACTAAATGATTTTGGAATTATGTTCTCCGCATGCTTTTAAAATGTCGAAGATTAGCCATATTATTAAGATATTAGACTGGTTTAAACTTTTCTTTATAGTGCTACAAGTAAATAAAGAATTAAGGGGGGATGAATTATCAAGTGTAATTTTGAATCAGAAAAAGAACAAGAAATAACAACATTCTTAACTTCTTTTTAAATTGTAAGAAGATTAAACCTGCTTTAATTATTTTCCATAATCATGACTCCATACTCTTATCGTCCTTCATTAGCACTGTTGTTGTTCTTACTTATGGCACTTGCCAAGGACAAGCGCGCTGATGGCGGTCAGCAAATTTTAAGCCGGATGAGCGTCTCTTCTTTGGGAAGTAGCTCCAACTAGGGCCAAGAGTACGACTTAGCTACACACTCATCACATTTGCCTGCACAGTCCTATTTTACAGGGGTCACAGTTACCCATCTCACAGGTAGCACACAGAAGAACAACCCTGCTCGAACCTGGGGCTCCCAGATCATGACGAAGCCAGGCTACCTCTATGCCATAGCACCGGCCCATTAGCACTAATGATGCCATAATGTAATATAATAAATAAGATAATGGAATTAAACTTTCTTTTAACTTTTATCTCATAAATAAGATAATAGAATTAAATAGATTAGAAGAAAAGCAGACTACTTTACTAATTTTTTTAAAATTAAATTTTGCTTAGAAACACATGTTTACTATTTTTCAGCAACACGAGTTTCACGTTTCGAAATTTATTTGAAATATAGATATTACAGTCAATACTCAGGCAGAAATTTATGAATTTCCATGCTATATCATCATTTATTGTGTTCTCGTCTACAACCTACTCCGTATGTAAAAGATACGTATAACTGGGATAGGAATTAAATTTATTTATTTAACATTTTTAGGTCTGGGTTATTTTAATCATGTGTTTCTGTTGCTGTTGTGTGAATGGTTTTAATTTACCAACACCACAGTTCCACATCTATCTTTTATATTTTAAGGCGAAAACATAAAAAATACAAGCAAAAGAATACTAAGCTTGAATACATAAGACGAATACACACAAGGAATACTAAGCTTCAGTACATAAGAAGAATACACACAAGGAA
>JAOUZG010043444.1:5338637-5352795 GCA_026289955.1 Argiope argentata
TGCCTGTTTTGTATGAGGTAAGAAAAAATGTCAGGTATACAAAACTATACAGGTTAAGAGAGTAAGGTACAAGATAATGAATTTTGTACTCGATCTATAATTTTCTCGATGTTATCTTTTTCTGGCTGGAATTATTATATCCTTCTGATACAACGAATTAAATAGATATCGTCGTTGTTCAAATTTCGGTTTCAACGAGGTTTTTAGCATGCTTCATGCATTTTTTAAAACACATATATTTCAATTACAGCCATTGTTGCACTTTACCTGCAATGGTGTCCTGCAACTTAAGAATTCTCCACATTCTCTTAACTATATCAAATATGCACTTACTTTACTATTCTCATCCATCCATTAAACATAATCAAAAATTAACGTTAATGGCAAGTTGCCATCAATAATTCTTCCCAAAAAGGGGAACTTTCACTTGGAATCATATTTTTTATCCGTATCAGATATCAGTCTTGATGCTAGCGCTAAAGTCAAAATAAACCGACCACCGGTTTTATTTGGGTAAGAAAAGAATCGTTAGCTACCCGTTTCAGCTTCAAAATCCTCAAGCATATTGAGTATCAACTTTAACTTGTAGATATCAATTCAATCTTAGATGACACCAAAAAAATCAAAAACTTTGCATCCTTTTTTCCCTTTTTCTAAACGATTCTGCCTAACACGTGCATTCATTCAAAATTGTATTTTTTTTTAAAAAAGTTTCTTTCTTTCTTTTTGATGTAGTATCTCGTCTCACTGGCATTTTCAATTATATTGTTGTTAGCCTAGCGGGTTCGGATTGAATGGACTTTATTTGAGGGCAGCACAAACAAATTTATTTACAGGTATTTACAGGATGACTTGAGAAAGTAAAACTTCAGATAAACACAATCCAGCAGTCAACAGTCATTTACAGCGTAAATACAAGCCTTACGCACAATAAACACAGACTGCAAAACAGCTATCGTATAGCACAGCAAACAGTAAATCAAAGCGAGCTCAATAATACAAAGTTAACAGCAAACGTAAACACAGCTCACTAATAGGCAAGAACAGTATTCCGCTAGTCCAGCGAGACGCTTCTCTTCTGAGAGGAAACTGACCACCGACACCACGGCAACCCGCCCCTTATATAGCCGAGCGAGCTTAAGCCCAAAATAAGTGGAGCTTCATGAAGGATCCAGTGGCTACCAGACTATTCCTTTCGCCAAACCAACCCGGGTGGCGGGTATATAGCTCCTCGTCAAATGTCGTCTATCGCTTTCTCCTTCCACGCGTTTCGCGAAGTTCGCCCACTTGCAACAATATCAAGACATATTTGAAAGTCTTGTGAAGCAATATTTTAAAATATTTTCAATTGAATAACAATTTTTATTGGAATTTTGGTGATTGTACTTATTGTTGCCATTTTAGATAATTGAAACATTCAACGAATTATTTGCAAAGTATCAGAATCATCGTCATAGGTAAATTCGTTTCCAGTTTAGATTAATTTAAAATTTTAATGTTATGTTTTTTAATGTTTTTTTAGTTATAGGGTTATCGGCTTCTCTACCATTTGTAAAACAAATCTGATCGAATTTTGTTTGGAATTTAAACTTCATGATATTTTGTCACTCAAGAAATTTCCACCAAACAACATAATCGTAGCTAGCGAATGGACAGTTTTCTGGAGTAAAAATCGCTTGCAAGTTGAATATTCTTATTTAAACATTTGTAACAAATCCAACAGTTTTACGTTCTACAAGCAGATGTACAAATTCTGTTTTATTATTTGTAGAAATTTAATCTATTTGTCTAATAATTACCGCATTTCGACTTTCAAATCATTATACACAAAGAATACACCAAAATTACACGAAGTTGAAATTAAAAAATTATAATGTGGAATTTTTTTTAAATAAAAATTTGAATAGAATGCCATATCCCCCAATTTGTTTTCTACAGACATTTTTTAGGTTTATTTCGTAACAAAATATATGCAGTTTTTGTCATGCAGCAAATTTTTAAAGCAAACGACTTCTTTCTACAGATATGCATTATTAATGAATTAAAAGTTAAATTTTAATCAAGCAGAACAATAAAGAATTTATATTCATGAATTATTTTTAACTAAAATAAAGTAACTGCCGTTTTATTAGCAAACTGTATAAACATCGTAAGTAAATAAGGCTTAGTTAAATATCATCTTAATGTGTTTTGTTGATGCATATGTATGCATTAGAGAAAATTAAAATACTAATAAGCAATCCTCTCCCTTTATTCATTTTATTCAGGTACAAATGATTTCTTGATGAAATCATGCATCTAAATATAATTTAATATTCTTTATCATGATCAAAAAATTACCATAACTGAAGCGTTTGAAAAAAAAATCCTAAAAGGAGATTTATATCTTATATTTCTTAAAGATTATTATATCTCTTTTTTCTTTCTTCTAAAATTAATTGCATTGTCTTTAAAAATGATTTTCAAAATTTTACTAATACTAAATAAATTTTGATAAATTGAAAAAGATATTTAGATGAATGCAGCTAAATAATCTCTCTTTATAGTTTTCCAATATTCAAAGATATTCTTTGATTTTTTTATACAAATATAGTAAATAGCGGGCAAAGATTTGCTAAATGACTGGAATGAAAAATATTATTTTCTGAAATAAGCTGGAATGAATTAGGAAATTAATACTGCTTAGTTGAAAATTTTGTATCTTGAATTCTTTCTATAGCATCCACAAATCATTTTATAGAATATATATTTTTTGCATCATTTTTGAATAATTATATTTATAGGATATGGTTTTCTTTATTCGTATTGGATGATTCGGCTCTATTCAAATATACATTGGCCTTTTTTTAATGCTACATTTACATTCAAGCTACGTAGGTGCTAGTTTGACTGTGAATAATTTATTTTTGTTTTCCACAATATCTATTAAAATAAAATAATTTATTGTTTTTACAATTAAATCTTTTTACAAAGTTAACTTATTTAAATTTGTAGTAACTCAACTCGTTTTAAATATTTCTTATCAATTTAAATGTTTGAAAAAAGGCGATTCTTTATAAAATTACTACATCAAGCATTAAAACAGTCTGGAATGAAATATTGGTTAAAAGTATAATAATATACAATTTAATTTTCAAATAAAATACCTTCCCTTTTATTTTTTTCCAAATTATTTAATATTAAAGTATAACATTTCGTCTTAAGTAAAAAAAGAAAAGAAAATCTAAGTCTTAAACTTTGAAAAGTTCTTTCGGAATAGTTTCTACTTGAATTCACAAAATCAAAAAAATTGAATAGAAGTTCTCGTGGCAGAATAATTGAAAGCAAAATCCGATTTCATAAAAATTTAAAAATGCTCAATTTTCACTTTCCATTTTAAGTCTCGATTATTTCCCGTTTCATTGAAGGAAAGATTAAGATAAAAGGGTTTTCAAAGTTTTCAATTTCTTCAGAGTAATTTAAAAAAAAAGGAATTAGGTTTACGAAATATAAAAATAATAATTAACCTTCTTTATTAAAAATATTAACAATTTCGAACATATGTTAACATTTGTTTTGTTTCTCTTTAACTATTTAGCAAAACTACTTTTTCAAATTATCTTTTCAGAAAGTTAAATTTATTAATGAGTAAAAAAATACATAAATCATGAGCTTTCAAAGAATAAAGTGATTTAGAAACTGCACTGAATGAAAAGTAAAAAGAATAGTTATTGATAGCACTTTTTTTCTAAAATACATAGATAAATTAAGAGATTTTAATTTGAAAATTTTCAGCTTTTAGACTTTCGACTTTTTTAGACTTAGATATCGCCCCAAATGATTTTTAATGCAATTTAAGAAGTTTCTTTTAATTCATAAGAAGAAAAGAAGTTTTCTCTTGTCAATACGAATAAAAATGTTTATTAAAATTCAGATTTACTAAGAGGAAATATTTCATTTTGCGTTGTCCCAGTTAGTAGCGAATCCTCATTAGGCGTTGAAAATTTAACGCTAGTATAAGTTTTTGATTAATTATTTATAGTGAGTATAATTATAAGGCTGGGATAGCCTTATAATTACACTTGGAGCCTTATATTAGGAAGAGTGTTGACGTGTTAAATCTTGGATCCTTTGGGCTGCGAGATTTAACCCGCCAACCGAAGATTGTGTGTGTGGTGGATGCTAAATCTGTCGAGGTCACAAAGCCTTCCATGTCCAGAGTAATACCACTGGGGGCACTGGGTCAGAGGTGATCGTTCTCTATACCAGATCTAAATTACGTTCTGTGGAAGAATGAATGAAGTACATGAATGAAGTCCGCTCTGTAAAAAGGGTTTGTGACGTGTGTGAGCTAGAAGTCAGAATTCTGCTTTCGGTTTCTCAGGGGTTCATACTCTGAAGCTATTGCACCCTTCCATCTATTATAAAGTGGAACAAGATATCAGCAACAATTGTTACTATGTAATAAAAAGTAACTAAAATTTTTATTTGTTGAACTCAGTAGGAATTAACCTAATTTTTTTTATATTACTTGCTTTATTTTATCGTCGCAAAATAAATATCTTTTAAATGAGATTTAAAACCATCCATTTCATTTTCCTTCTAACTTTCGCGATAACTGTAATTTTATTTTTATCATGTCATATATGATAATGTTGTTACTTATGGCACTTGCCTATGGACAAGCTCCCTGCTGATACAATAGCAGATTTAAGCCTTAAGGAGCGTCTCTTGTTTTTTTAAGTTGCGCCAACTAGTGCTAAGAGTACGATTTAGCTACACACTCATCCCATGTGCTTGCACAGTCTCTTTTTATAGGGGGTGCACAGTCACACATCTCATAGATAGCACACAAAAGAACAACCATGCCCGTACCGGGACTCCCAGAACACGAGGAAGATGCGCTACCTCTGTGCCAGATAGCCGGCTATATGTGATAATACTTGACAAATGCGTATATTAAATTGAATAAGCTTTCCTTAAATTTTAATAATTAATAAAATTCTCATGAATAAATATGTGATGAAGCAATGTAAAGGATTTGAATTTCAAAGCAACAATATACATAATCTGTTGTGAAAAATTAAGCAATCTGAGCAAATATTAAGTTGATATTATTAAAATGACATTATTTTAAATTTTTGAATGACATGAGAATCATTTTTGTGCTATAATATTTCGTTAATTATTGCAAAAAAATCACTAAAATATTGCTAACTTTTTAATTAGCTAATCTGATTAAATATTCTGAAAATTAGCTCCAAGGTGCTTATCCCCATTCATTAAAATAAAGTGACAAATTTGGAAGATCTAACCCTGCGATGTGTACACATATATATCCATATTAACCTTTATTAGTAGAGCAGATAATAATAGTATTTTCTTTTTATAACATTTAAAAATCAAAAAGTTTTTCTTAATAAATTGTCTAATTACTATTATAATTAATGCCATATTTAGAAACTTTAAATATTGTTACGAAATAATAGTAATTCTTATACAACAGCGATTAGAAGATGCAGACTTTATTGTCTATGAAAACGCGTGTTAAATATTCGCAACTCAAGCTACAAAATTCACAGCGAATTAACTTTACTTAATCCGCTAATTTCAAATAACAACGAAGCTATAGATCGCACAAGTGAGAAAAGACAGTCTCTCAAGCTTAGCTAACCTCGTAGCATGTTCTCCGAACTCAACTAACAGCCCACCTTTAAGACGAGGCTTAAATAACTTCCCACTGAAGTGGGCAGGGCAAACCTAGAAATTGTCTGCTTCTTCCAAGTAAGTCTGGAAATGTCTCCACTATTCTATAAGCACCAATCTTTATTTCTTAGCTCCTACTACCCATTTTAACATGTAGTATAAACCGTTAATGACTTCATTATGTCGCCAAAGCACCTATATCGCCAAAATGGGTCAAATAAGACAATCTTCTGTGTAAATTATCTTAGAATGGTCTTTTCTCGGTGACTTGCGATTCCGCTACAGCTAATTCTATACAATTAATTTTTTTGGAAATATTTACAATATTTACATAACAATTCATAATTGTTTACAATATTTATATCTAATTTACACAAAATTCATAAATATTTACAATATTTATATCTAATTTACAGAAAATTCATACATATTTACAATATTTACATCTAATTTACACAAAATTCATACATATTTACAATATTTATATCTAATTAACACAAAATTCATAAATATTTACAATATTTACATCTAATTTACACAAAATTCATAAATATTTACAATATTTACATATAATTTACACAAAATTCATAATAAATTTACAATATTTATATCTAATTTACACAACAATTCACAAATATTTACAATATTCATATCCATTTTACACAAAATTCATAAATATTTACAATATTTATATCTAATTTACAAAAAATTCATAAATATTTACAATATTCATATCTAATTTACACAACATTCATAAATATTTACAATATTTATATCTATTTTACACAAAATTCATAAATATTTACAATATTTATATCTAAATTACACAAAATTCATGAATATTTACTATATTTATATCCAATTTACACAACATTTATAAATATTTACTATATTTATATCCAATTTACACAACATACATAAATATTTACTATATTTATATCCAATTTACACAACATACATAAATATTTACAATATTTATATCTATTTTACACAAAATTCATAAATATTTACAATATTTACATCTAATTTACATAAAATTCATAAATATTTACAATATTTATATCTAATTTACACAAAATTCATAAATATTTACAATATTTACATCTAATTTGCACAAAATTCATAATAATATTGTTTTGCATTGATCATATCTCCTTGTTAATTCCTCAAAATATAATAATTTTTATTCGTTTAATAAATAATATCTATACTCATAAGTACTTTTCTGACATTTAATTAAATGCACACTATTTTTGTTCACTTTTATATGTCAAGCTAATTTTCTGACACTAAGAAGCTATTAACGAAGTAGAAGAAGAAAATTCTTGATTTCCCCGATATGACATATCCTTAATTAGGCCCAATTTAGGAAAACTCACTGACAGATGAAAAGCGGCAATTATTAACCATCTTCATCTTATTCGAAATTAGAACTTCAGTTATTCTAATGAGTCATTCGAGTCTTATCTTTGGATTCGAGATTTGACGGGAATCGTGATCAACTTCTGGCTTTCAAACGAAATATCAATTTTCTGCAATTAAAGTAAAGACCATCTTCGCATGGCAGTTTTAAATAAAAATCCCCGCCCCACTTGATTATGTTCACTGTTTTAATTAGTCTGGTCGAAGGATTAAAATAAAATATTGGAATGTTCGAATAGAAAATTGGAATGTTCAAATATTATCTTCATTAAGCAGAGAAACAAGAAATCGCAGTTATAGAAATCGTTTGGTGTTACTCGGCAGAAAATGTATCATTAAGGGAATTTCAGTTTTAAAGAGAAATATTATCGATCTATCGATTTGCTTCCAAATGCCATTCAGTTTGCTTAGTATCAGGCTATTGTTCAGTTGTTTGATTAATGGAATAATCTTGCTTTGGCGAAAAATTTTCTCGAACTTCTCTTCATAAGTTTCTATTATTTATCATTTCTTCTAATAATGAAGGAGAATATGTGCGTGGGCCTGTATGCTAGCATTCAAAATTCTATAGGAAAGGTTTATATATACAACTAGCCGCCTTTGGCGACCAGTCGGTTCGCCAGTATTATTGCTCGTTAAAATTTTCATATAAAATTTTATGCAGCTGTGTCTCAACAGGTTTTTCACCAAAATATTTTTAAACCAAACAAATTTTGATAATCATATAATTCATTTATAGTATTATTTATTATTATTTTCTTCGGATGCTCTGTTCATTGTAATACTCATCTTTCTCTTTCTATCCGTGCAATGATTGTCCCGGAATTGATATTTTACTTAAATGGTGGAGGGATAGGTCTAAAATTCTACGTTTTTATAGAATAATGAGATTTAAATTTTCATAAATGTAAACACACTAAACAAATAAAGACACAATTGGTTTTCAAGAGATGAGAAAGTTTAAAAACAGCTTGGAAAATGTCGCGCATTGAGGAAATAGTGGCGACACACACACACCCTTCTTTTCTTTTTCTATTCTTTTTTTCTTCACTACTTTTCTTTCTATAAACCCTTTTTCCCTTTGTTATTCTTTCTTTTTTTTTCTTCCCTGTCCAGACTGTATTTGGAGCAGAGATAGATTAAATATTCATACAGACTAATAATAAAAGCAACTATTTTCTTTCTTTTTTAAACATCCTGTTATCTATGAATGAAAACCACCTGACTTCGCGTATTTCTTTCTAAACAAATCATAATTTATTACTTCCCGCTATCTAACTCAGTTGGTGTGGGGGAAGGAAATGAAGATTTTTGGCGGGAAAGTAAAAAGTTGTTTTAATTATTTTCCTCGCATTTTTTTTTCATTTTTTCTCTCCATAAGAACCATCCTCGTGTCTTAACGAAAATATTTTTTAAAAAATTAGCCGAATCGGTCGAGTCGTTCTCTAGTTTTACGCTTAGCAACGCATTTTGTGATCCATTTTTATTAATATAGATGAACAGAACATAAAATAATATAAACAACACGAATTTAATGATTTATAATTTGTCGGAATCATGTACATGAAGTTATATCTAAACGATTTTTTTGAAATTAAATATAACAAATATATAACAATATTGCAAAAATTAATTGGTTTAAAGGTGATAAGCACCTGTAATGCATAAGAATGTGTGCATGTATATGTATTTGTGTGTGCTAGCGTTAGCTTCCTATAAGTCAGTCGCTATTGTAATGACTTGATCCTGGTCGATCGAATAAACTGGTAGCATTTAACACAAATGTTTTATTTACAGCTTTATACAATAACAAAAAAACAACAACACGTCCTATAGGTTAATGTGCTGGGAAATATTTACATCTGGATTAATAGTTCCACAATTAATACTAGAACTAACAGGATGTTTAACGTACCCACTACTATGTGTAGCTCAAGAGATCTACGGATATAACCGGTAGAGCTTTAATCAAACTCGAGATCACGTGGTATCTCTTCGACTGTCGAGCTCTTCAGCTCAGCTTGGATCAACTCGACTTCTCGTCGTCGTATCAGCTCTCGTCCAGTCTCTATCCAGATCAGCTGGTCTCGTCCCTCTTCCCTTCAAAACCTTCCATTTTAACCACGGTAAAACTCCGCTTATCAGGTTCGCATTGGAGCACCGGAGATGCCGATTATCCAATAATTCTTCAGAAATATCTCCAATGGTCGGTAGTTACCCCTGGGAATATTGTCGAATCATACACGCCCTTAACAGAACCTTCAAAATACACAAATATTCGCATCTGGAGGTTTTAGCGCTTCTTTCTTCAAAGGGCCGTAACGCATGAGTTGTTAATGATCGGAACTTTATCCCAGTTTGGGTGGAAATAGCCACATCTGGTGTTTTGACACGGGTTCATTCTTCAAAGAGCCGCAATCGCATGTGTGCTCCATTATGTGACTCCATTCAAGTCCAACGGGTAACATTACAGTGGGAGAAACACAATGCACAACAAAGGAAAGGATTCCCTCACAGATGGCCAGAAGTAACAATTTTGGAACATGTGTCTCTTCAAAGGGAGACAAGTTTAACGACTTCTTTACACTATTCAAACAAAAACAAATATGTGGTCAGGTTTACCGAAAAGAATCGTAGATGTCAAAGTAGATCATCTACACATTGGACAGATGAGATATACACATAGACATTTGTTGTTTGGAGAACGAAATTTCACTGTACGACCTGTGGTGCTGTCAACTCTATTGCCCATATTCTTACTCAATGTCCTAATTTTACTTCTAATCGTTTCACTCATTTTAATTTGTCTATTTTAAATTTAAGGGACCTGGTGGATGAGAAACCTCACTCACAGCTTTCTGATCTTTTAAAGGCCATTGGCTTTTTTCATAGCATTTAGAGTTTGGAACTTTTTTATTCATTCTTATACCGAATCATTTTAAATCATATAATTCTTGATCTTTGACTTTTAATAATGCATCGTTGTTTTATGCAAACTTCTAGTAAGGGAACTTTTTAAACAATCTTGTGACTGGTGCAGCTTGTCCTAAATTGGACCTTGTGCCAAGAACCCAAACCATACTATACCTGATAAGTCTTACTGTTTGACCTACAGATACCAAATTTGGTACATATATATATTCCCGAGTGTGAAAATGCGCAAATCGGAGATAATTTTTGGAAAATTTAATAAATTAAAAATTGAATTGAACTTAAGCATTTTTTACAGTTACTTCAGAATATACTATTACATTACAAGTAATATAAAAAATCCTTTTTTAAAATCAATTATTACTTAGGTTAACAAAGAAAAACTTTATTTTAGTTATAGTTACTTTTTATTATATAATTACAACTAATGTAAATATGATAGAATCAAAATATTAAGCGGCAAAATAGAAAGCGAATTTCTTGACAATTTTTCTTTATCCTTTCTACATATGGTGTTGGACTATTATTATTATTAGTTACTATTTATTCACTTTCTAATTCTTTTTGTTTCCAATTTATGAAGTTAATGGTGGTTTCTCTCTCTCTTTTACATACAAACACACATGGAAATTTTCAGCTGACGGGTCCAAATTCGCTTCGAAGGGATGCGAATCCAACGCTCTACCAACCAGGCTATCCCGAAATAACAATCACAATTACTATAAATAATTGATCAAAAAATTCTAATAGCATTGAATTTTCAACGCCAATTGAGAATTCAAAGCCAATTATGGCAACGCAATATGTGTGAATTTTCTAGACCAGTTGGAGTAGCAATACTAATAAGAAATTTATAATTCATTATGTATTTTTTTATTCGAAAGTACTTCAAAATGAGTTGGAAAAATAGATTAACTAACAGCGTTTCATTTTAAATGTATCAAACAGTAAGAAAATTAACAGAATTGTTTAAAATAATAGGGCGAAAACATGTTAAGCCTAACCTCATTAGTGAGGGGGGAAAACTGTATTCAAATTGAATTCTGTTTGGTAGCGGGGAAATACTTGAATACAGTTAAATACTTATTTGGTGGCGGGGAAATGAAGACTTTTGGCGAGAAAAGTAATTTGTGATCAATAAATAAAAAATTAATGAATTAATATTTGAAAAAACTGTATTAACATCAAATGTTATCCACTAGAAGTTTAAAAAATGTACTTGAAGTTGAGGGAATGAATAAAAAGTATTTTATTTAGGATTTATAATTTGAACAAGATACATATGTATAGGGAGAGTATGATCTAATAGTAGGAATTGAAAAAAGAATTTTTGAGTATTTCAAAATTTGAAAAATTGATTCCTTAGCTATACTAATTCAATAATTATGTAAATCTTTCCTGAATTTCGGAAATTTTGTGTAAGTACTTTTTGTCTAATTTCCAAAATAAATGTTTTATAAAAATGAAAATCATTTTCATTGTTTTATTTAATAGTGAAATGTATGATTTTCTTCCATTATTGAAAGTTAAAAAAAGAAAGATTATGTTAAATATATGCGTAACTAAAAATATAAATAAAAATTGAATGCAAAATTTCCTAGAAATATTATTCTAACAACTGCGATTTTAACAGTACTCTAATGTAATGGGACAAACCTTCGTTAGAAAAGTTTATATGTATAATAAACAGAGCATATGTGAGAAAAACTAAAATAACAAATCTCCAAGTTATGATGATGTATCTAAAAGTATTAATAGAAACTAAATATAACCAATAGCAAACCAGCTAGTATTAATAGTATAAAAAAGGTTAGAATAAAAATAGTACAAAAAGTATATAATATAAAAAAGCTTTTAAACTTTACTTAAACAATATCTCATAAAATAAAAATATCGCCCCAAAAATAAATAAAAAAATTTAAAAAAATTACCATATCAGGTCAATAAAATTAAGAATTATATTTTCCTATAAACTATTTCTTATGCATATATTTCATATATTAAATAATAATGTTATATTATTGTTGTTAATACTACATACAGAAAGTTTTAATAGAATATATTAAAAGTTTCTCTCTGTTATAGATATGCTTAAAACTATAATAATATTATTTACGAACGGTTTACTAATTCACGGCTAAATTTAAATATAAAGTATTTCAAAACATTTAATACCGAACATTGCTTTTAATTTAACATACGATTATTTTAGTTAAAATATAAAGATTACTATTTATTTGTTTTGAAACTTAAGGTTTTCTTTTTTTAAATAAAACCTATAGGTAGCATGTACATATTAATTTTGTCAAGAGGAAACTATATCGTTTTTGGCATGCTTTGAATAGAAAAAGTAAAAAACGAACTATTTACTAATTAAATGCTAAATTTACATTCAAATTACTTTAATATATTTAATAACGTATGTTACTTTTAATTTAATATTAAATTATTTTTGTCAAAATACAGTGATAACTATTTATTTAGTATACAATTTAAAGATTATGTAAACCTTTATATAGCTTAGCAGGTGCACATTAACTTCGTCAAGAGGAAACTGAAAAGTTGTTTTGTTTTTGGTATGTTCGGATAGAAAAATAAAGATTTTTTCTATAGAATAGAATTAAAGATATTGAAAATAAATTTTAGTTAGATGCATACTACAATATTTAAAGTTTATAGAGTAAAAAGCGGTAATTATATTTCCGAAAACTTACAAGAAGCTTTTTTAAAAATTAAGATATTCCACGAAATAGTGTCTGTTTATAAAATATCTATTTTTACCATTCTTTAAGAAGCACAAATCATAAAAAACAAACAATTTTTTTATATGTTTAGATAAGAGTTTTTATTAAATTTTTTTAAATAGTAAATAATTACATTAAATTAAGAAACAAATCACAAGAAAGAGATGATGCAAATTAGTCACAAGCAAATGATATATCTTTAATAAGATATAAATTCGGAAAATTATTTGGTAGTTGTTCGAAAAGATAAGGTATTCGTAAATGAGTTCCAATATTTCCGAAATATATATGAAATTAAATATTATCATTATATTTTAGTTTTTAGAGAGCTATGATAATTTCTCGACTTATTAAAGCTATTTCAGTTTTCACCAATCAAAGTAAAGACGATTTTCCTGCTTTTAAGGACCTCTTCGGATAAGCACGTGAAGATCTGCATTTCTAAACTGGAGTTGCCTCGACTGCTTACAAATTTGGGTATCGATTTGGCAGTCCGCGTAGAGATAATTATGGATGATGTTCATCATGACCGAAATTCGAATTACTATTATTCCAAGAAAGAATTCGAATTCCTTTTAGTATTCTGTTTGAGTTTTGAGTTCTTCGAGTGCCTCCTGTAGCATCCTGATTTAATAAACAGAGGCCTGAATTTAGCAATAAGTGATGAGGATTTACATGCATTTTCGTGATTAATGCATTTTTAGAAAACAACCTTGAAGAAAGACATTTTCTAACTAACGTGTTCTGACCTAAGCACAAATTTCTAAGTTGAACTGATAGTTGTTAAGTCGTAATACTTAATGAGTTTTATCATTTCTGAAATTTGCATTCTATCATTAAAATTGAATTTATCAGATGACTTAAAATTTTCTAACAAAATATTAGTTTTCAACAACTAAAATGAATATTATTTCTTCTGCTTTCATTTAAGTAATACATAAAATTCAATAAATATATATATAACATTCAATTTATGAAGGATTTTTAAAATGAATTTTTTATTAATCCATTCAACTTTATAAGGTACTTTAAATTCTGAATTCTTTCTTTTCTATGTTTTTCAGAGTTTATTTTTCGGTGCTTTAATTGTTCAACATTAAATTGCAGTATCATATGAAAATCGTTTGCTTGAAAAAAAAAACAACAACACGGATACAAAGTTATATTTTAAAAAAATGTTTTTTTTTGTCATGGGGGAGCATAATGTTGTTTTGGTTAGGAGGTTTTTGATGTCTCCAAAATTTACGGAATAAAAATATTTTTACATGCTTTTACCAGGATTGCATTATTATTATGCATGCTTCTTTGACAGCAGAGGTGGTTTTAAAAGGCTGAAGAAGAACTATGACTTCCTTAATATATATATATATATATAT
>JAOUZG010043444.1:5353195-5375572 GCA_026289955.1 Argiope argentata
TATATATATATATATAAAATTAACTTACAATCCGAAAGTTATAAACAATTTTATAATACCTGGATTTGTCTTTTTTAAATTAGAAGTTCATGTTTTTTTTATATGTCAATAAGTAAAAGTGTTAACTTTTCATAAATTTAGGTATTTAATTAAATTATTCATAAGGCATAATTTTTTTTAAAAAAGTGTCAAACTAAGCAATTATTAGTTGTGATAAAAAATCTCTTTATTATAACTTTTCATCATAATTTGCACTATGCAATTTTTAATCTTTTTTTCCTAAACATCTATTGCTGTTATTCCACTTTTTACATCTATTTCTAATAATAATAAATATAATCTTGTCTTGCTTTTGTAAGTTATAAATAAAATACGATCATATTTAGATAACATGTGATCATACAATAAAATTGAAAATAGTTTTGTTGAAAGGCAAATTAGCAAATAAGCTATAACTTCAAATTTATCGTGTTACAGGAATTATTCTTTTAATTTATGATATAAAAAGAATAATCACAATTGATAAAAAGTAATACATAAATAAGAAATATTCAAATAAAAATGAATGTTTTTTTTTAATTCTACGAATTGAAATAGAAATGAAATAGAAAAAAAGTAATACTAAAAATTTGACTTACAAATAAGTTGAAAGTAAAAAAAACGAACTATTTATATTTATAAAATATTTTTTTCGTTATTATTTCCAAAACATCTTGGATTCGAATTTTTTTCCTGCATATTAATCATTTGAAGTTTAATCGTTATCGTCTGAAGTTTTAATCATTAGATTTGAGCAATTGTTATTTTGCGATTGTCATTACCAAAAGTTGTGACTTAAAAACTTTAACAAATTATTTGAATTAATTCATCATTTAGTAAGAATATAATTAATTGCGTTTAATAAATATCTTCTAATAAAAAAATCCATGGTTGTTTGACATTTTATCAATTTTTTACCAATTACTTGTTCAAACTTCGAAATAACTATTACATATTTTTAAAAAACTTAGTTCCGAATTTAGAACCAAAATTAATGATCTATTTTTTATAAGGTCATTTCAAACGTATTTTCAGAAGAATGAAAGGTTCATTGAGTTAATTAGTAGAAAAAAAGTTGAACCAGCAATTAAATAGAAGAACGTGCAACAGCAAAGACTGCACCAGGAATGTATAACGACTAAAACTACTGCTTTTACTATTCAAGAAACGTTTCGTTACGGAAATTTTTAGTTTCAATTTTAATTAGTCACGTTAAGAGAGTTCAAATAATTGGTTGCAGGGCATATTTAGAGCATTTGGCTTTGAACGCTCTGTTCTAGAAAATTATGTATTACCTACGAAAAGTTATACTTTTTGAATAATTTATAAGTAAAATAAAATTGGACAAATAGTATTTTTGATTTTAAACAAGGACAATATATTATGTCCATTTTAATCATGATACACTTATTAATATATAATTTACTAGATAAAAGAACATATTTCTAATTGCAAAAATGCCTTAATTGAGAATAATGATGATATTTTGTTAATTGATGTACTTTGGGTTACTTAGGATAAAATTCTTATGCTTTTTAGTTTCGAAAATCAGCAGTTCAAATTGATATTCACAAAGAAATCAAAATCTAGATTATATTTTAATATTTGAGTATCTTATCTGAAAAGTAAGAATTATTATTTAGTAAAAAGATGTTAAAAAAGAAGTTTAGTTAAAAGTAAGAATTATTATTTAATATTAGCATTAAATAGAGTTCCAGCTGATCCAGAAGCAAATGTTCTATCAAAAAATTATTTTAATTCCTAAAGATTGTCTTAAAAATATTTTGATTTAGAAAATTTGATTATCATCTGGAATAGTGATTTTATTTAATATGAAGAATTCTGCATCTAAAAGAAGTGTTAATATAGTTTCTGGAAAAATAATAGATTCTTGCAAGCGATTTTTAATAAAACTAGAAAACGATTTGTTTCTTTAAGCTATTATTAGTTTTATAATAACTACGCAGAACTTAGTTAACTATATTTCAGCAAAGAATTGAAAAGTGTTTATAAGAGCAAAATCGTTTTAAGTGTTTATAAATCTTTGTATATCCTTTAAAACATGTCAAATTTCAATCAGGTTTTATGTAACAGAAACCGTAGAAATGATTTTGAAGTAAAACATACATTTTTAACAATAAATGTTAAATAAATATAATTTAAATTTCTCTTTTTGATTTGATTAAATTCACAAAATAAGCCTCTGATTGCTGTTTGCGAAGACAATACTGCTCATTCGCATATGCATCAAAAAATAGTTTTTAATAAATAAAAAAAAACTCTTTATTTAATAGCCAGGAACATTTATTTAAAATTATCTTGACGATTCACCGTATTTCTAAGAAAAAGTTGTGGTACTTACGTATTATACCGTCTTCACCAAATATCGCCAACTGTTTAGTAATTTTTTGGCGACGGATTTAAAGGTGGAGATAAAGATCAACGGATTACACTATTGCCGGATTTCAATAATTGACGGTTTAGCAACTCATTGGCGATGACTTCAAATTTGGTGATGAAGTTGGACGGTATAATTCGCAAGTACCAAAGTTGTTATGAATTTGTAAATAATAATCAACAAATATAACAAACATTATTATTTTTATTTGCTTTAAAGTAATATTAATATTTTAAATCATTTTCTTCCGTTTTAAAGATATTTTTTTGCAATAAAACTAAATTATTTCCCCAAAAGTGCAGTAATATTATTTTTAAGATAATTTATTTCAAACATCAATTGCAGTCTGTCGTGCTGTTTTATTATCAAAAGAACTATGTGTTCCAAAACCGTTATCACATGTCATTTTTTCAGAATGTTCCATAATCCATTAATTTATCTAATAATAAATCTATGAAATCTACTAGCTTTTTAATGATATTATTTTTGCAATTTAAATATTAAGCTGTTTTCAATTGTCATCAATAAGATTGAGCTTAAAAATATTTTAAATTAACGTTTCGTGATATATGTTTTCGTACCTTTTAAATCATTAAATCAATCTGATAATTCCAAACGATTTTCAATTTTCAGAATACAAATGAAATGAATTAGAAAGAAAAAATATATAAATTATCTTTTATACTTTTAAATAAACAGATGTGGCATCACTTTAACGGTCTAAAAACGATTGATTTGGTTGAACTGTTGATAGAAATGCTTTGGATACACGCATGAATGACGTATAGTTGCTTGATTTACATTATGAGATAATTATTCAAAAATGATTTTTAAAATTTCAATCGTTACGCTTTAGTCAATAAATGAGATTTAATGTCAGATTTTTTAAAAAAATTTGAAGGTTGAAAATAAGGAAATAATTCGAATATCCTTAATTAATTAGTTGTAACAAAAATCATGATATAATAAAAAATTATAAAGTTTCATTGATGAAATTAATACATTGAGATAATAACTTTTTATCAAAAGTGACAAAACATGTCATGGGATTTAATAAAAAAAATCTCATAAAAATCTCTGAATGTGAATATTATTATTTTTAAATAATATACTCAATCACTGATATGATACAAAAGCTGTAAAACATGAGAATATAAATTATAAAACAACTAAAGTAAATTTTTGAAGAATAAAATCAAAATATTAGAAAATATATTTATATCTGGTATTTCATGTCTGCTTTTATACATCGTGAATTTTTGAACCCGACTTTATTTTCGTATGGAACCAGATGAAAATATTAAAATACTTTAAGGTTCATCATAATTTAATAATCGGATAATTGTTTTCGTTATTATTTTTAACCGTTATGAATTTTACATAGAATTTTAAAACGAATAAGAAAATTCAGAATGTGGCGAACTGAATTTTTAGAAACATCAAATTTTATATTATTTACCAACGGATTCTAAACCCTCCACGTTTTGACCATTACTGAGTCAAAAACGGATGACCTGGTTGGTAGAGCGTTGGACTCGTACTCTTTAGGTTACGAGTTCGAAACTAACCAATCAACAGATTCCCCGAATGTGCGGTGGCTGGCGCTAGTTAAATCTGTCTTGGCCGCTTAGTCCTCCATGTCTAGAGTAATACCAATGGGGGTACTGAGTCAAAAGTGATGGTTCTCTGTTCCAGATCTAAACTACGATCTGTGGATGAATGAATGAATGTGCATGGATGTAGTCAGCCCCCTAAAAAGGGGTGTGACGTGTGTAGCTAAGTTGTACTGTTGGCCTTAAATGGCGCTACTTGTAAAACAAGAGACGCATATCCCCGGCTTAAAATCTGCTGATGTATCAGAGGGACTTGTCCATAACAAGTGTCATAAGTAACAACAAGAACAATCAGACAAAATACGGGTGAGAAGAAAAGAGGAGGTGTTTACATTTACAAAAATGTAAATTCCGTAAATGACGCAGACCCTTCCGTGTGTCACCAATTAATGAACAGCCGAAAAGTGATCATCTCAGAATACCGAAACGAAAATTACAAACATTTTTTATGGGTATGCTATAAAGAAACAATGTACAAATACTAAATAATGCTAAAAAGATTCCTACTTTAAGCATTTAAAATTGCTATTAACATTTAAATAGATTGATGCCCATGCGCATCACGCCAATTAAATTTTGAAATAAATTGCATCTTTATCACAAAAAAAGGTAATTATAAAGTGATGTCAATAGCTTTCACTTTTGGATGTAATTTGAATTGAATGCATTAGTGTGCGAGATAAAATATTTGATTCAAAACATTTTCAAATTTATCTTAAATCCGGCTAGACTTAAGCTTAATGTACGTTTGGCAAAAATGAATTATTTTGGGGCGATTTCTCACCAAATGTAATCAAGATACTTTTTTACTGCAAACCTAAAAACCTTTCGTTATAATTTCTAATATCCATCCAAGAAGGGGTACTTTTGACGAGTTTTCTGTTTAATAATTTAATGGAAATTATAAAATAAATTTCATTTTCAGAATACATGAAGTTGTTAGTTTTTTATCATCAAAAGAGAAATTTGATTTATAGAACGATATTTATTAGACATTTTTACATTTTACAAACAGATTTCCAGTCGACTACAGGATATGCACTATTTCATTTTTTATTTGAAAAAAAAAATACTTAGTTGATACAAGTGCTTAAACATTAATTTTCGTCATGCATAAAAATGAATAATGAGTCTTAGGCGTAAACTTCTAATATGAGGACACCTGTTTTAATTATTTAAATGGAATACGTTATTAGAGGAGGATGGATTATATTTCCTTGCTCAGGAGTATTAAAAGACACTTTAAAAACCCCGCCCTGTTACGGAAATGAAGCTTCTGCGAATTTGTAGGAAATCACTCGTATTATGACTCATTGTACTAACAAGACAAACAAAGAAACATACATAAAAATTCGTTGTTGTTTTCTTGTGAAGAACTGTCAATTGTTTTAGGAATATTTCTGTTATCGATGCATCGTTTTACTTTCTTAAAGCGACTGCAATAATCAACAAATAAGCATTGAATGTCTAAGATGTTCCCCTTATTGAACATTAGATCTTTCTTGCAGGGCACCACTAACTAAAATATTAGACCTTTCTTGCAGGACATTATAAAATGGATAAATTGCTAAATTTTTGAAATTCTACAAATTTAATCCTACCTTACTCAGATTGATATTTAGCATGAATAATTACAACTAATATATGCGTTCAGGTTTCTCAAGATTATAATTCTGAAAGTTGCCGCTAGAGGGAGCCACAAAAAAGAAGGAACTGCTTTAACAAAAAAAAATGTTTTATTCATTAATTATTTTAGTTTATTTTAAGTCTCAATTCAATCAATAATTCCTTATTTATTTTTTTCTTGTAAATCTTTGTCTATTTAGTTAATTTTATTCTTTAAGATTCTATCCTATTCAGCAGTTGTTGACTGAGCACTACTCGTGTTGGATATATAAGAGATGCTGTTGGTGAAGTGATTACGTGGCCTTTGTGAATGAAGTCGAGTTTTGTTGGATTGAGGTAGTGATTCTTACGTGTGTTTTCGAGTGGTTTTTTCCCCTAATATGCAGAGCACCCAATGGATACTTCGTGCTGTGTTTGGAAGGAACCAAATTCATTAGAAATGACAGTAAGTATTTTAGTGAACGGTTGGATCAAAAAGTATGCAGTCCGCTACTTATAAGCCGAATCTATTAAAATCATTCTACAATATGATTTGTTAATGGAAATTTAAGTATTTCATTACTTTTAAAAGTATTTTGCAATTTACATCTAGAGTTGATCCATCTCTTCGTATGCCGGCTTTCTGGCTCAGAGGTAGCGCGTCTTCCTCGCGTTCTGGGAGTCCCGGTTCTGGCATGGTTGTTCTTCTGTTTGTTATCTGTGAGGTGTGTGACCGCGCCCCCCGGTAAAAAGGGGTTGTGCAAGCAAATGTAGTGAGTGTCTAGCTAAGTCGTGCTCTTGGTCCTAGTTGGTCCTGCTTCAAAAACAAGAGACACTCCTTTCGGCTTAATCTGCTGCTGTATCAGCGGGGGGTTTGTCCATGGCAAGTGCCAGAAGTAACAACATCTCTTCGTATTTTAATACTATCCATTAATTTTTGCCGAGAATGAAATAAGTTAATTACAGTGATCACAATTGAAATTGCATCTCATTCATAGTAAAAAAAATAGAGCTTGGGTAAACTCCTTTGTCCTTACCTTACAAAACAGATCGGTTAAATACTTTGTCTTTTACTTACAAAAAAGGTCGGTAAACTCCTTTGCCTTTTCTTTACAAAAATTTGGCGAACTTCTGTACTTAAAATGCAGTTCCCGGCATTGCAAAGTTATTTACATACTTTATATAAAAGAGGATTTTTTTTCTTGATTAGTTAATTAATCCGTTACGGTTTTGATGGACACCATTTCTCATTTTTTTATACCAAATTTCTGAAAATAGAGCTAACTACAAATTTGATTGAGTCTTAAGCACAGCTTTCATTATTGAGAAAGAAAAATATACATTTTATTTATTTCAATCTTTGTGGTAACGTTAACCATTATTTAACTTCGATTCAAGGATTTAATTTCTCTGAGCTGCACCCTCTTAATTTACGTGTTTCAGGAAAGCAAAATTTAGTTATACCCTCCCCCTACTGAATTGGCCAAACCCAGCCGTGCAAATTTTATGCTAATAGGTCGTTTTGGGTCCGACTTCTTTTTTCAAATGATTAATTTAGATTGTAAAGCAAAGGTATCTTTAGTGATCTAAATGTCATATCAAAGAAAAATAATTAGCAAAAAATATAAATTTACCTAAACAGTAGTAACTAAAAAATAGTAATATCTAAAAGAACATTGTATCTAGAGAGCGCCAATGCTGCTACAACTAGGACATAAATGAAATGAACAAAATTGGCAAAAAAAATCACACAAAACGAAACCAAAACTTATAAAACAAAACAAAACAAATTAAAGTTTTTAGAGTCTAAATGGAATGTAAAGAAATGGAAAAATCCAGGAAAACTGAGGTCTTGGAGATAATCAATACCATAGAAATACAAAAACATTAAAACACAAAATGTTAAAATCAAACATAAAAATACAACATAGACTCAAAACAAAACTAAATATACCCGTATTAAATGCACACAAAACAAGCAAAATAATTTCACTAAAAGGTTTATAGAATCTTATTAGAATAAAAGAGATATACTCAAACCAATCAAATCACAGTCATCGAGAAAATCCGAATATATAGGACTCCAAAAGGTCTGAAGCTTGTCAAAACCCATCAGTAGCATTTTACCTCGTCGAACGAACGAAAAATTCGCCGCGTTTAAAACCGAATGTAATTCAGAAAAACCGTCTAATAAGTACAAGCAGCGCCATCTATTCACCTACGGTCCAAGGAAATAAACTGGAAGTTTTTGTTTTACATTTGAAATAGTTTGTTTTTGTTTAGTTTTTTTTTTTTTGCCAATTTTGTTTAGTGATCTTTAGTGATATCATGCCGCTCTTAAGGCATAAAAAACAAACCGGCCCATTAGTATAAAACTTGTACGGCCTGATTGGGCCGGTTTATTAGTGAGAGAGATAAACCGCAAATAAGATAGTAATTCAAACATTAAAATGTCTTAAATAAATATAAAAAAACCCGTCTTAATTCATCGATAAAAATATTTTCAATGAGGAAAACAGAAATTCACGGAGTACAGGAAATATGAGATAGACTCTGGTTAGGTTTGTACCGTATGTGCACGTGGAATGCATGGGGAGTAGTAGGCTGTATTCTTGGAAAACTTCAAAAAGAAACTTATAATGTGAAAAAAAGCGATGAAAGCTTTTGAAAGCAATCAAACTGTAGCAAAATGGCTTTCAATACGATGGATATATCTTTGCCTAGACTGCAGTGGACTGCAGAGATTTTGAGGCCGAAGATTCTAACTTTGATAACGATTTTATTAAAGATTATCTATGTTTGGCACATGTTAAACCGGCACCAAACGTCTTATTGATGGTATGGAGAGGAAATTTAGAAATGAAAGATAAAGCCTCATATTCAGATTTCGTTATCCGATTGCAGTTGAAGATTCAGAAATAAGTCTCAAAAATCTTTAGATAGCTTGAAAATGATATTATTATGTAATTAAACAAAACCAGCAATTAACAGTCTTGAAAACTTCAACTAAGTAAGCCTCCAGAGGATCGAGTTCCCAAATTTTTTATTCTCGCTTAACCCAGATAAGCCTACTGTCCTATATTTAGGACAGTAGAAATAAAAAAAAATATCAGAATACCCTCTTTATCTAAGATTATTTAGTCTTATGATTTGCAGTAAGAAACGTGTCAGCTTTATTAGAAAAAATAAAAAGACAGTTATTTTAACAGTTTTTACCTTATATTTTACCTTATAAGTGTGTAATAAAAGTGCGTTGCAGACATGGCAAATGACAGGTATGTATAAAAAGTTATATTTTACTCGTGAGTTGTTGTAACAATGGGTAATATAAAATCAATAGTTATCTAATAAACTACACTTTTTGATTACATTCTGTTTTGTAATAAATGGTCTTTTATTTCCTCTTATTATCCTACTGTCCTACATATAGGACGGCTGTTTCCCTGAAAGCCTTACACTTAATTTTTTTTTCATAATTTTTTTTATGTTGCATAAGATCTAATAAACTAAATAATGTAACTTTTTTCAAAATTTTCAGAAAATTTTAGTTTCAGGCTTATCTGGGTTAAGTGCCTCGATTATAAGCGTGATTTAAACCACTGAGTCACTAGAAGATGAAAACTTTATTTAACATTTGCATTAATTTGCTTTTTTATGTTAATGTATTTATATTCATTTTTTAACAGAATACATTGCCAGAATATTGCAAGTAAAGTAAAAAGCAATAAATCTTCCTTAAAATGCAACTCAATTCTACAAAAATAATTCCAGAAAATAATTTAAGGCTATAATTTTAATTTGCGATACAAAGTCCTTGAAGTTTTGATATACTGCTCAGAAAACTGTTTAAAAACAAAAATATATATACAACCAGTCTGGAACTTTCTCATATTGTATTTTTGTTTCAGAAAGATACTAAGACGTAATATTAGTTCAGCTGAAATTGATCAGTAGACAGTAGCAATATAGTAAGGTAAATGTATACTAAATACTACAGTTACTTAATAATAAGATTAATAAAATTTTTTATCCAACAAGTAGAAATAAAGTTTTTATGAGTAGTAAAATATTAAAAATATGTGCGGAAAAAAAGACATTAATTTCTTTTTGATTTGAAATATATAATGAAAAAAAATCATTCACTAAAGACTAAACATTTAATCAATTTATACATTAAAAGTTTACAAAATTCAATAATTAGAAAAAGTTTGACTTAAAAATAATGATAAAATGATTTTCTCGACGATTTATCGATGCATATGTTAATTTTGGCAGTATTTATAGCAATCCAACAAGGTTGTAATTCGTTTTCATTTCTCCTTCTCTTCCAAAGTGGTAGACATTTGTTGAGTTCTTGGTATGCAAATACTACTTTGACGTATTGATGGGAAAACGGAGTTTGTTTTGAGATCTTAGTATTGAAGATAAAATAAATTAATAATAAAAATGATAATTTTGTTGAAAGCTTTGCTATTGTAGTAAAAGCGATACATACTTATTAATTGCAAGTAAAATTAATCGGTAAAATTTACTTGTTAGTTGATCAGTCATAACTGAAGTTTGACTATGATCGTCAATTTGATAAGTTCAAAAATGGAAAGGGGAAAATACTTAGATACCATAGAAGTAATTGAAAATTTATTTGAAATGCCAAATAAAAAAATCTAAGGGCTTCATTTTAAGTTACTTTAAAATAGTCCACACAAATTATAAATCCTCAAAGGACTGAAAATACAATAAGGATCTCTCTCTCTCTCTCACACACACACACACACAGAGAGAGAGAGAGAGAGAGGGAGAGAGAGAGAGAGAGATTCTGCCTCTGTAATAAGAACATTTTGCAGCAATATCAGCAATTAACGTTGCTGCAAAAAACGGTCATTAAATAAGTTGAAATGACTCAAAACTCCTGTTATTATTATCTTTATGGTGGTAACTTTAAAAACAATATCACAAAAATTATTTAAAAAATTCTGGAAATTTTGAACCAACATTAAAAAAATTAATATAAGAAAATAGGATTAAATGAAATAAAAATAGATAGTTAGAGAATTGTTTAATATTGTTGTACGATTAACTAAATGAGTGAGAAAATTCACTCTAATCTTTATAAAAACTTTCTTTTATTTAATTTTTGTGGCAACAGTTTTGAAAACAAACTATTTTTAAAGTTCAGTTGATTGGAAAAACCCTTGGTATGTTGGTCCTTTAAATTTGATTAAAAAGGAATATTTTCGAAGTTTAAGGAATTGGCTAAATTACTTGAAAGCAAGGCATAATTACGATTCCAAAGAATCCAGGATTAGTTATAGAAAATATTACATTATAAAACACACAGAAGCTATAAATTCCTTTTCACTTAAGAATTCTCACCATTTCTTTAATAAAAGTAGTTAAATGCAAAATTTTATATTTTTTTATAAATGACAAAGACATTTATTTATAAAATTTCTCCAGTTATAGCACACTTACAAAGTTTCGCTTTGTAATTTTTAGAACAATGTGTTATATAAATATTTAACCTTTTTTACTAAATGTTTCGATTTCGAAAATAACTAAATATTTGTACATTACTTTCGTACAAGTACAAGGCATTACGATATAAAAAAATATAAGGTTTATTAAAACTGTCTGAACGAGAAGCACTCAGACTCAGAGTCAACAAATATTGCATTTGAATTGAATTTTCGAGTTCAATCCAAATGTCATTAAATGTATTAAAATGAGGAAGAAATTACAATTTTATTGATCCAAGTTGTTGAGTTGACTATGTCTCAAAGTTTGTATCCAGATATGTTCTTGGAGTTAGAAGTTTAAAAAAATCGTTTCGAATTATTTAACTGCAAAAAAGGGTTTAAAAAAAGGGAAAAAGTGTTTTGATGGAATTATGTCAAAATCGACCATTGATGTTTTTTAAAACTTATTTCGAATAATATCAGAAAAACCAACTTCGAAGGAGAAGTGAGAAAATTAAATGGGATAAAATATTTTTCAACGACTAATTCTCAAAAATTAAATAATTACTAGTAATTAGTGAGCAATTAATATAAATAATATTAATTAGGGAACAAAATAGTAATTTGAAAATGTGTTCAAGTATGATAATAAAAACCAAAAGTTAATTTCAATTTCAATTGTCGCTGTATTTTTTTCATTCGAAAAACTTTCATTATGATGCCATTTCAAATCAAACAACATTTTAAAAATGGTATTATTTTTCGGTTAGCAAATTCTGAAGGATAAAAAGTCGATTTTTGGACTTCTTTACGACCCTGGTTTTAAACAGAGGTGAATTCTTCAAAAAGTCCCGCAGATACCGATGAGATATTTTTCATTGTCTATTTTCTTCAATGTTAGACATATTAAAGATGAACTCTGGAAAATTACGCTCAAATAAAAAAAAATGAGAAACATTTCCCATAATTCACACTAAAAAATTTACTCATGAGTGAATCAAGCTATCATTGTGTACCTAATATCTGATGCTATAATGATTATATCATGTATAATAATGGTGCTATTGTGATGCTATGAGAAATGCTATGTTATCTGAACTTTATAACATTCTTTAATATTTATGAAACCATCAGATTTTTCTACTACTTTTTTTATTATTTAGAATATTAATTGGTTTACCCCAATATGTAATTAATAACTTTCTCGCATTACAAAATATGATCATATCTCTTTGTAATAGACAAAAACTTAGTCTTCTGTCATCATATATAAGCATTGCTTAGAATTGAAGATAACTTTAGAATATCAAACGATAATGTAACGCATTAAAAATAATTCGCTAAGCTTATATTAAATCAAACGATTTATTTTATATTCTACTGAAAACATATGTTTAGTTTCGAATCTTCAAGAATTTTAGATTTGTATTCAATTTTTATTAACATAAAATCTTTTTTTAATTAATAAGAATTTTAGTTGTTTTTCTTCTATAGGTAATTGATAAAATTAACAAAAATAACTATTTATCTTTGGAGCAGATAAGATATGTTTTCTTTCTTATTTATTAATATTATTTACAATAGAAATTTGTAATGTCAAATAATAATGTAGTGCATTAAAAATAATTACAAAATATGCTTTAAATCAACCGATTGCTTGCATATATGTTAATAACATTTGAAAAATGCATGAACCATTTTGAATATGTAATTTGACATTAATTTTAAAAAATCTGATATTTGATTAATATATAAATGGTGTACTTCAGTTTTTATTTAAATTTAAATAAATGAAACTACTTTTATTTGTATTAACTAGTTTAGGTATTCTACTTATATAACAACTTTACCTCATTCTTGAATAATAAAATGGGATTTTTTTTTAGAACAAACAAAGTTATTTACTTCCGATTTACAGTATCATTTCGAATCGGAGAAAACATTATAGTATTTATAGTAATTTAAAATATTCGAAAATAATTACTAAGACTATGAAAAATTAAACGATTGCTTACTTATTTTATTGAAAAGACGAAATAAAAAAGGCAAAGAGTATTTACATAAAATGAAATTTGACTCTAATTGATTAAATAATCCATTATTTGATTAGACTAATGAACAGAACATATCCAATCCATTTTTATTTTCTTTTTCCTGAAAAGTGTCTCAATGGCCGCATTCACGAGCAACACGTTCAGAAACGCACATTAAGGTACGAAGAACGAAACCCACTTCAGATTTCCACTCAAAGTTTGAAAACATTGAATACCAAGTGGCATCGTTATATCGATTTCTGTAAACGCCCGAGGAATCGTTTTAAATAACGAATATAAATTCTAGGTTATTTTCTAAAAATAATTCTCGAAATATTCCGAAAAAAAGTAATTTAAGAGCTGAATTTGGTTCGCAGTAATTAGATAGAGATAAAATTGTGAAAAGTGCCCTCAGGTCAATATTGATCTAACACACTATTTATTGTTTTTATTCCTCGCATATCTTATAATTGCCAAAGAATCAGGGAGATTTCGATGAATCTTCACATTTTAGAACTAAACTGAATTCGACACATTTAAGGCATCATGTTTTTATGTTTCTGAAAACAATAACTCAAAAACGCTTTAGTGTAGTTTGTTTTGTACGGTTTATTGGCGCAAGAGCCATATTTGGCTATACTGCGCCAAGCATACGGTAAAATAGGGACATACATTTAAAAGAGCATAAAAAAACATCTAAAATCTGTAGATAAAAGTATTAAGATGTGAATCAATGATTAAAGTAAAAGCAAAAATTAAAGTTAAGATGGCGCATTTAACAATAGAAAGAACAAACGGGCAAAAGAAACTGTCAAATACGATTGATGAAACCAATAGCTGTTAAAAATTTAAAAATATTTGGGTGATATTTTTCCCCTACCAGGTCTTTCAAGTTAAGGGAAGAAGAGTTAAAATATTTACAACGATAAGCTTTAAAATCTGGACTTTCAATTAAAACATGTTTCACACTAAAAGCAACGCGACAAGTGATACACATCGCAATCCTTTCACCCAAGATCAGATGGCGATGAGTAAACCGGGTGTGTCCTATACGGAGGCGAGTCAATTTAACATCGAACTCTCGTATAGGAATCATAGGCCAGACGCTGATGGAGGGTTTAATGGAATACAACTTATTTTCAGTCTGTAGATCCCATTTGCTTTGCCATATTGATAGCAGCCTGGAAACAATGGCTCTTTTGAAGTCACAAAATGGGATGCTTTGACTTATCGCAGAGGAAGCATGTTTTGCAGCGGAATCTGCTGCTTCATTTCCAACAATGCCCACGTGACTTGGTACCCAGCTGAATAAAATATTAAGACCCTGTTCTTGAAGAGTCCGTAAAAGGGACAATATATCAACTGCAATCGGATGCATTCGACTATGGTAGTTGGATAACGTCTCCAATGCACTCATGCTATCAGTATAGATTATAAATTTGCCCTGAGAAGGTGGTGAGATATTTTCACGAGCACATAAAATTGCAACCAACTCAGCAGTAAACACTGAACAGCAATTTAGTGTAGACGAATGTAGTTTGGTTTGCTAAATTTTAAGCCACATTAGTATATTTCTATCAAATTTTGAACAGAATCAATAATGATCAAGACTTTCCGTCTGTCTGTCTGGCTGTTTGAGTATAAAGGAATTCGATAACGTCAAGGTATATAGAGTCAGAATATATTCAATTTAATATACAAATGCAGCATCTAAAATGAGGATTTTTATCAAAATTTGAACAAATCTATCAAACTTTATCAGACTATACTTTAGCATGTCGCCAACGGTTTAGAAACTTTTTGGCGAGGGATTTAAATTTGGCGATAAAGATCAACGGATTACTGCATTGCCGGATTGCCTTAATTGGCGGTTAAAAATCCATCATCGGGACAATTATTAATATAATTTGAAACTATCTTAGCCAGGTACTTACTTATTATACCATCCAACTTTATAATCCGATGATCTTTATCACCAAATTTAAATCCGTCGCTAAACAGTGGCAAAACCGTTGGCGATCGTTGGCGAAGACGGTATAATATGTAAGTACCCTTGGCCAATATTTACAACAAATCAACTGAGTGGTAAGGTTACTGGTAGAAAATAATAAACGTGACCGAAAAAAACTCGAATAAGAGAACAGTCCTCTTTCGAAGAAAATGATAATCGTAACAAGGAAAAAATCGAATATAGTTATAGTAGCCTTTTCCTTTGAAAAATAGCATAATTTATGAATGTGGCAATTTTTTTTAATATTTTAAAAGCAATGCTCAATTTAAGAAGTTTTTTTTTTGGTTGGAAGATGTTGATTAAATTTTTTCGTATTTTAATTATTAAATACCATCACTTTTCATTATTCTCGTCTTGTAATATATTAATCGCATTAATTAATATAATCTTAGTTTTTTATAATCTTTGAAGAATAAATTTTAGCTAAGAACTGACTTTTAATATTTTATAAAAATGAAGGCATAAGATTATTAAAATGCTTCGTTAGAAAAAGATATTTGTGATGAAAATTTTCGAACAGAAAGAATGCTAGGAATTTTAGAAAAAATAGATATTAGTTGTTAATTGAAGTAATTAATAACTTCCAATTGTGTGGAAAATTTGAAAAATGCATAAAGAGTGTTTTAAAAACACGTGTACAGTATTCACAATTACTTAAATAATTTTATTTTCGCATTAACTAGATAATTACTCAATATTTTTATGTTGTTTAATATCCATATCATATTTCAGAAAGCTCAAGGAAATTAAAAAACTTTTATGCTGATACAGTAAAATTGTTAGAATTTTTTTTAAAAAAAAGTTTTGTTACTTAATTTAATAATAATATTTCAATTTTTTTCCCTTATATTTGTGTTCTCACACTGTAAAAAAATCTTTTTATATTTCGAATATATAACGTTGCCTTTATGTTATACAGGGTGTCCTACAAAACCAGATAAACTCTGCATAGAAAGATTCGTTTTTTGGAATACATTAAAAATGCCCGAAAAACTGTACCTCTAGGACTCATAGTTTAGAAGAAAAATGTGAGAGAAAATGCATGACGTCATATCCGGTTTATAGAGGGAAAAGCCTTTATTCGGCTGCTGGATTGGACATCACGGTCTTGTTTGCTGGTCACCACGATCTCCAGATCTGATCCCTTTGGATTTTTTCCTATAGGGCTACGTAAAGGAATTGGTTGAGACCCAGTTATTTCAGAAATGGAATTAGACCATTTGTCTCCACAGCTTTTAGTCGACACTACGATGATAGAGCGAGTACATTCAACCATTCCATGACGGGTGCATGCATGCTTCTGTATGCACGGGGGACATTTCGAACATCTTTCTACTTAAAATTATGCAAGTACTGATGTTTGTGTTGGTAGTTACGTATTAAACCGTCCAACTTCGTCACCAAATTTGAAGTCGCCGCCGATGAGTTGCTAAACTGCCAATTATGGCAATCCGACAATGGTGTAATCCGTTGATCTTTATCGCCAAATTTAAATCCGTCGCCAATGAGTTACTATACCGTTGGAGAAGATGGTCTAAAACGCAAGTATCGTTCATGTTTCAAATAAAGGTTTTTTTTTTCGTAAACCGGATCTGACGCCATATAATTTCTCACGCATTTTTCTCGAAAACTATGAGTCCTGAAGGTACAGTTCTTCGGGATTTTTTTTAATGTTTTCCAAACAACGAATCTCGTTGTGCAGAGTTTATCCGATCTTGCTGGGACACCCTATAGAATATAAAGAATTTCTTACACTGTGTGGGAAATTTGAAGCGAGGTTTGTGATTGCAGTTATATTGTGTTTTGAATTTCAGTTTGAATATGTGAAGGAGTGGGTCTCATCACGGTTACAGAAATCCTGGGTATAAGGAATCAGTTGACTCTTTAATCAATGGGATTGTTGTGACCAGGCCTAAGGTGTATACTTTGAATCAAGTCTCCATTTATACCGCAGTGTTGTTCCATATCTTTTTATGGTACTTACGTATTATACAGTCTTCGCCACCGATCGCCAATGGTTTAGTAACTCATTGGTGATGGATTTAAACTTGACGATATAAATCAACGGATTACACCATTGTCGGATTGCCATGATTGGCGGTTAACAACTCATTGGTGACGACTTCAAATTTGCGATAAAGTTGGATGGTACAGTACGTGAGTACCTTTTTTATTTGAACACTCCTTGCATCTAGCACTTGGCAGTTTGAATTTTTTCATTCTTACACGAACAACTAACCATCCAGAGCTTCTCTGGATGTATTTTTTTTTCAAAATTTTACGGAAATCTAAGAATTTGGTGGAAATTCTACGTTTAAAATTTCAGAGCTTGCTTTTGGGCTTAAGGCCTTTTTGTGTTATCATATATTCAGAAACAGATAGTCCGGCAGCTATAATACTTTAGATGCGTGTTTCGGTACATACGCATTATACCGTCTTCACCAACAATCTCAAATGATTTAGTAACTCATTGGCGAGGGAATTAAATTTGGCGATAAAGATAAATGAATTACACCATTGTCGGATTTCCATAATTGGAGGTTTAGCAACTCACTAGCAACGACTTCAAATTGGGCGATAAAGTTGGACGGCATAATACGTAAGTACCTGTGTTTCGGTTCCAGAGAATTCTGAAAAGTGGAGATTCGTCAAAATCTAGAGTTCAAATTTTAGATCATTCTTCCTCTTCATTTTTTATGTAAACACATTTTGCAAGGCTATATCTTGCACATAGAAGCAAAGAGCACAGTAAAAATGTTAAACATGAACTCGAGATATCTATTTTTGTTTCATAAATTATTATTGCCGGCTTTCTGTCATTGAGGCAGCGCGCCTTTTATGTGTTTTGGGAGTTACGGGTTGCTCTGGTTGAGGCAAGGTTGTTCTTCTGTGTGCTGTCTGCGAGATGTGTGACTGTGCTCCCCTCTGTAAAAAGGGATTGTGCAAGCGAATGTGGTGAGAGTGTGGCTAAGTCGTATTCTTGGCCCTAGTTGGCGCTACTTCAAAAAGACTCACCTTTAAGCTTAAATCTGCTGCTGTATCGGCGGGAGGGGGGCTTGTCCATGGCAAATGTAATAAGTAACAACAACAATAAATTATTATTTCTGTGAATTCAGACTTTGTCTTTCATTTGTGCCTTGCATTTTTCCTTACCCCCAAAAGTAAGAAAATTCTCTATTAGTTTAATGTAATTGACCGTAAATATTTCGATAGCGTCAAAGTCTACTATCTTTGTTGTTTTATATTTTATCTCCTTTTCGGAATGTATCTGCCAATGTCTCCTACAATTTGTACGAGATATTTCATTTGGTTTCAGCTGCAAATGCATCCAAGCTGGAGAAATTATATTGTGGTTACTCTGTTTTTCCTGAAATTGGAAATTCCTAACTCTATCAAACTAGTCTTTTTTTCCTTCGCGAATCGAAATCTCTGTTTGCTTGAGAATTTTATTGCATCGCGCCCTTTAGAGGATTTAAAATATCTGTTTCATTTTCGATTTCGACTTGAAAAATAGCAACTCTTAGAAGAATAAAATCATTTGAAGCTGTTTATTTATTGCTTTTGTTTTATTATCAGAAACTTTATTTTCTTTTGCTAAAAGAAAAAAAAAAGATTTCCAATGTAAAATTAAAATTAATGGACGTAATGTTCTAAAAATTTAACGTAAAAGAGTTATTCTTTATCCATATCGGTTTAGTTGTCCGTACATCCTCTTTACGAGCTTTGATATATTTATCTTAGCTCGCAAACCATTACAATATAATATTGTTGTTACTTATGGCAATTGTCACGGACAAGCCCTCTGTTGATACAGCAGCAAATTTAAGCTGAAAGGAGCGCCAACTAGGTCCAAGAGTACGACTTAGCTACACATTCACCACATTTGCTTGCAGGGCCCCTTTTTACAGTCACACATCTCACAGAGTTATCTTTTAAAGAAATCACAGAGTTATCTTTACAGTTTATCTTTTAAAGAATTTTTTTAATAATATGCTTGCTGCTAAAGTAGTGGAAGATTTTCAAACGAACATATAACAGCTAATAAGTTACTATGAATATTTTATGTACTAACTTTTTTTAATCATAATTTACTAACTAAAATAATATTTTCAATAATGGAGAGTCAGGAACAAAGAATATTAGAGAACGTGGAATTATTCTATATCTATGATTTTCTTTGACATTTCGAAATAAGCATTGACCTTGACCCCATCTGACCTCTTCCACGTTTTCTTATAAGCAGCAAGTTTTTGTTTTTGTTTTTTTTTAATTTTTTTATAAGTCTTTAGTTTCCTTTGCATCTAGCTCACATGCATATCATTACGAAAATTTTCCCATATTTTTTAAAACGTTTTCCACCAAAGCATCCGCCTTGGAGTTGATTGCTTCGACAATATTAGCTTAGCCTTGTTTCATCTCTTCTTGCCCTTTCTTCATCATTTTTCCTGGCTTTGCTTCATTTCCTTAATGAAAGCAAAAACCTGTTCGAACCTGCCAATTTCTGATTCAGCCATCGCTCTAGTTTCCCCCATTCAACCCCACTTCAAACACAATTTGTCACAAAAATTCGTTCAAAATTCGATGCGAAGTTGCAGATAAAATGCAGACTTTATTTTCTACGAAATGCGTATTAAATATCCACAGCACAAACTACAAATACACTACAAATTAACTAATTATGGGTAATAGTAAACTCTAGGACGTATGTCGTAAAGAAAAGACGTTCTCTCAAGCTAAGTCAACTATCACAGCTCGATCTCCGAACAGATTGGCTGTTTCATGCTAGTGGTTGGATTATTGGGGCTCCTAGCCCCGGCAGGAGCTTATCCCGTCATGATGAAATGCTTCCACGTTGCTTTCAGCTACATACGTGACCGTCAGATTGGCTGTTTCTCCCCACGCCATGCCTTATATAACTTCCCACTAAAGTGGCGTGGCCAAGGCAAAAACAGCTCGAACACTCCAGGCGGTTGTGGGAATTTCTCCAACATTCCTTAGGAACAAATACTTATTTCTTAGTTTCCACTGCACATGTTAACGCGTAGAAAAACCCATTAGTGACCTCAGTATGTCTACCACACACTTATATCTCCAGGTTAGTGAAATAATGCGATTTTCTGTTTGAAATCCCCTTAGAGCGATCTTTTATCGCTGACTCGCGATTACATTACAACTAATTTCATACAATTAAGCTATTTACAAATATTTATATCAAAATTTACCTAATTTGCAAAAAATTATTACAATATGAAAGTATTTTTAATGGCTAGTACTTTTACAGCTATTTAAATTAAATTTTAATTGTGAGCTCCCTATCGTTGTAACGCCCTTCTTGGAACAACCTAACAGTCATCAAACTACTTAAAGAAACAGGAAAAAGCGATCAAATTTTGCAAAATTTGAATCACATCCGTCTCCTATCTTAAAAATAGACTCGACTCATATGACGTAGTTCTTACGTCACACCCGTCGTTTCATCAAAACTAGCCAGAGTAGGAAACATAATGGATTTTTTTCGAATCGAAACGTAAAATAAATTTTTACTTTTAATATTTCAACTATTACCATCGCCGATTTCGATTAGCTTATTATTTTTGATAATCTGAAATTTTAATTATATTTTCTAAAGCCAAGGTAAAGATGTATGTCGCAATATTTTTATTTTATATTTCTAGTAAAAATAAATAAATCATTGTTGAGACTTCTTTTTAGTTCCACTATACTTCTTGCTAAAATGTCCACAATGAAGACGATTTTAATGCCAGGTTTATACTGATAAGTTACAAGACTGCCAGTAGACGGCGCATGCGTAGAAAGGCTAAAAAATACTGTTCGGTCCATGGCAAGTAATTGTCCTGATGGGAAAACATGCCTCTATATTACATTTCTTTCTTAATACGCAAGCATTTATGGAATTTGGAAAGAAAAATTGATCCCTTATCACAGATGAATTCTGTCATTTTTCTTTTTTTTTATTGTTGATGCAATGTTGTGTTACATTTTATTTGCCATTTTTTTCGGTTGTTTTCCAAATTTAGGTATGTTGATCTTTTTTTGTTTATTATTATCATGTGAGAACATGATGTTAGTTTGGTTAGGAGGTTTTTGTGTCGCAGAAATGGATGGGAAAATATTGCCGCAAAAAGAACGATTGTTGTAATTCACCATAGCTCGTGCTGGCCGGGGAACCAGGGACCAACGGATTCATTGGTCCCTGGTTCCCCGACCAGCACTTTTTATCCAAAGACAGATATTTTAATTTAAATGTGTTCTTATTATTTCTCTAAAATCGAGATGATTCTAGAACATTCTTTACCATTCAAGCGAGATGATTCTCGAATGTCCTCCAGATGTATAAAAGCTGAGTTCTACTCAGTTCATCATTCTGTTCTCCAGCGAGTTGCTTGGTGCTAATAAACTCAATTTTTTTAAAACTATCCGTGTCTTTAATTCAGCCTTCGTGAGAATATTTTTATCTGCTTTTACCAGTACTGTGTTATTACTACTATGTTTGTTTCTTTGACAGCAGAGGCGTTTTTAAAACTCTGATTTATTTTTGCCTGTATTGCATTATTATTATATATGCTTCTTTGAAAGCAGGTGCCTTTATAAATGCCGAACGAACTATGGTATGTTATTTCGCCACAAAATTGGTCAGGTCCCAAAATTTTGTTTATATATATATATATATATATATATATATATATTTCAAACCGATTTTAATTGGTTAATGACAAATTAATTAAGATACACTGAAGTGACAAAAGTCATGGGATGACTGGTAATATCGTGTCGGTCCTCCTTTTGCCCCGCGAAATGCAACAACTCGACGTGTCATGAAGTCCACAAGTCGTTGGAAGTCCTCTGCAGGAATATTGAGCCATGCTGTCTGTATAGACGTCCATAATTGTGAAGGTGTGGATGGTGCAGGAGTTTGGGCACGAACGGACCTTTCGATGATGTCTTATAAATGCTCGATGGGATTCATATCGGGTGATCTAGGTGGCCAGATCATGCGCTGGAATTGTCCGGAATGTTCTTCAAACCAATTGCGAACAGTTCTGGCCCGGTGACATGGCGCATTGTCATCCATAAGAATCCCATCGTTGTGTGGGGTACGTGAAGTCCATGAATGGCTGCAAGTGATCTGCAAGCAGCTGAGCATAACCATTTCCAGTCAATTATCAGTTCAGTTGCCCCAGAGGACCGAGTCCATGCCATG
>JAOUZG010043444.1:5380572-5419598 GCA_026289955.1 Argiope argentata
CTTATTTACCTTATATATATATATATATATAAGGTAAATAAGTATTAAATTGTCCAACTTTATAGCCAGATTTGAAGTCGTTACCTATTAGTCGCTAAACCGCCAATTATGGCTATTCGGCAATGGTGTAATATGTCGCCAAATATAAATTATCGTTATATATAAATCGTTATATATCGCCAAATATAAATCCGTCGCCAATGAGTTACTAAACCGTTGGCAATCGTTGGTGAAGACGGTATAGTATGAAAAATACCTCGCATTTTTCACCTTCGCGGGAGAAATACCGAAATCCTCGCATTTTAACGATTAAGCTACTGCCAATCGGTATAAATTTTCATTTCAAGCTGCTAAAACGCTATTTAAAGTAGTAAAATTTAATTTAATTTAATTAATGAATTAATATTTGTGCAAAACTATATTAACATCAAGTTCCATGCACTACAAGTTTAAAAAAATGTAATTGAACTTGAGTGGTTGAATGAAAAGTATTTCACTAACGATTGAAAATTTGAAGAAGACATATAAATATAAATATATATATATATAGGGAGATTGTGAACTAATAGTAGGAATTGAAAAAAGGCAATGTCATGAGTATAGTTATAACAAAATCATATTTTCTCCATTGAAAATAAAATAAACTTTTTTAATCTTTGAAGTAGTAACTTTTAAAAAATTGAATCCCTGGGAATTTTTATTGCGCTTATATTCAATTAAATTTATTATATATAATTTGATGTTCATCGTTTTCTATGAGAAAAAAATATTTTTGAACCGTTAAATTCTAATAAGGTCAAGGTAATGCTATTTTTAATGTTTTATATATGACCTGTTAATGAAGAATCTTAATGGATCAGATACTATTAAATGGGATTTATAAGATATTCTATCTAATAAGCTTACCATTTTTGCGCTTTCACTTTTTATTAGTAGTGCAAATTGGGGATTAAAAAAAGATAAAAAGAAAATGAAATTCACTATCGCAAATTCCATGTTATCATGTGTGAATATTATTATTTTTATGTCATTATTTGTCTTAGTTAATTTAAGTCATTAACCAGTTTAAGTCAGTTTGAAACAGCTTCGTGACTTCTCTATCGGTCTTTGTCTCTCTCTCTCTCTCTGTATATAAGGATAATGTTTTTAAATCAATTTAAATTTTCCTAACTGACAAAAAAATGGATTTCTACCTATTTTAAGATGAAAAAAAATCTATCGTTTTTCTCAATATTGATGCTTACGGAATCTGATAATCTCGTGATTGTTTGAAACCGGTTTATACTAATTAATGACTGAAATTAATTAAGACAATTCATAAGATATTGAATCATTTGGAAATCCAGGTGTAACTTTAGTTGGCAATAAATCGCCAAATGGGATAAGCTTAAGCATTATTTTTTAATAACATTAAAAGCGAAACATTGATACTTCTAAAGTGATAAATCACGAATTTGTTGCCTATGTATTTTGAGGCTTCAAAAACCTCAAATAAAAACAACATCATGTTCTAACATGATAATAAAATAGAGCTTTGTTTTTCAGCATTCTGCAATAGAGGTAAATATTATAAATGGAAAATTAATTGTTAAATGGAATCAGCGTGGGTGGTCCCCCCCCCCCAATTTTTTTTCTCGTCAACACTCTAATACATTTTTCACGCCAGAGAGCACCTTACATGGCATTGGTATAAAATAGTTACAAAATATTTACTTTTGATGGGATTTCAGAACTTTTACTGAATCTATCGTGTCATCCTTGGCGAGTTATTTGGCGATTAATTCCTGGCATGATTTTATAGCACCAAAAATAGAATTTTTGTTTCAAACAAGTTTTTTGCAACGAATTTGGCAAAAATGCACTTGTAATTACAAATTTCTTTTAAAACAGATATATTGATTTTTCCATAAATTTAAAATGTTTAAATTCATTATGTTTTTTAATTACCGGATTTATTTATTTCTGGAAATGCAGTCAGATAGACAATCAATCTAAAATTGGCCTGATTGGATTTGGCTGGAAATTAGACAGGTCTTAAGTCTATGTTCTAAAATTTATCTATCCTGTTGTCTTCGTTTTGCAATTACCATGTTAATTTATATTCCAGTCGGTGGACAGACTGATTTTCACAGGAAGATTTTACACAAAATCTGATAGACAATTGCAAATTTGGTGTAAAAAAAGTATACAAAATTTCAACCGCCCAGTTAAAAGCGGTTTTGAGTTCAAACATTCCTAAAAGAGAGATAAACTTGAAAAAATAATTAATCTTATTTTTCATTTATCGTAAAGTCATTTTTTTCAATATTTTATCTTTTGAATGAAGATCTTCATTATATATTGACTTTTGAAACGTCTTAAAACATCTTATAAAAATTACTATTCAAATCTCAAAAATTAAATATTTTTTAATCAGTCTTCTCATTGATGCGCAAGTTCCGAAATTCATGCTTCACATAATCTTTAAATAAAAGAATTAAAAATAAGTGTTCCTTTCAAATGTTTTTTTGAAAATGAATATGAAAACGGTTTAAATTCTAGAAAAACCAATTAAAATGGAAATAAGATTTCAATGTTTGAGTTGGTTTCAATAAGCGCAAATGGAAGTATAAAATCTATAAATAATCGTTTAATTACAAAACATAAAAGAAATTTGCTTTTCGAATTTTCTTATAATAACATGCTTGCTTTTACTTCTATTATGGAACAAATTCATAAATCCCATTACAACTTAACCGAAAATAAATGTTTGCCGTAATTTTTTAACCTTAATTAATATGCTTTAAAGAACGAAAACGAGTTTTGTGCAATTTCATGGTCTGTGGAAAACGGTTACGAGATTTTAATTTAATTCTTTTGGCAGACGAAAATTATTTTTCAAAACTTATTTCGTTCTAGAGCTGTTTTTATTTTATTTTATTTATTTATTTTATTTTTTTGCAGACGAGTTCTTTTAAATAAATGAATCTTTCAACTCCAACGGAAACGGCGTAATGAAATATTCTCTAGAATTCAGAGAGAAACTTTGTTAAAATGTCAAGCAAAACTCTCTTCTAAATTGATATCTTAATAGAATTCCATGTTCTGAGGAAAATTATAAATGCGATTATAATTACGTTAATGTTATACATTTGGATGAAAAGAAGAACTATGCATTCTACTAACAATTTCTTTTTAAGTAAGTTTTATTATTTTATTTAAAATCCTAGGAATTAATTATATGCAACAATATAACTATATATCATGTTCTTTGGATGTATTGATTGCAAAACCTTACTTTTGGAAATTCTTGATTCTAAACTGTTCACTGTCTATAATTAGCCCTGTTTGCCTGTCGATGAGTTAACTCTTTCATCTAATTGACATCATTTTATCGATTGGCATTTGCTTTAAAGCTACTCTTGTGTACATATGATGACATGGGACGTAAGATGTATAATGTCATGTAGATGTGGTACAGAGAAAATACAATAATCTTTAAAAATTCGAATTTTAGACTTTGATTCCAATCTCAACGTTTTAGACCTCAATGAGTTTGAAGAACACATTTTTGGAAAAGGTCCATCGGTCTATCTGAGACAAAGATAACTCAAAAATTCTTTGTGAAAGACTGTTGCATTTTGGTATATGGTCTTTACGTCAAATGTGCAGACTTCTACCAAACTTTAAGTAAAATTTGTTCAGATGAATGTTGGTCTAGCTGTTCGAATATAATTTCATGAAGACGACGCACCAATGTGCCCCATATGGCAAGTTGTTTTTAACATTTTAAAATTAAACACATTTTAATCGATTGTGGCTTATTAAATTCTCACATAATTCTTTTTTTAAAAAAATTATTGACTCTAACTTTATCAGACTTGGTGGGGGAGATGTACTACCAAAATATTTTCAAATTCTTAAAGGCTATTCGTTTTTTTTTATATATATCTAATTCATTTTTTTTTGTTTTCGATTTGTGTGACAATTAAAGGAACATTATTGCTTTCACTTTTGTCATGTCAGAATATGATGTTTTTGGGATGAGGTTTTTGGCGTCAACAAAAATTTGTAGGTGAAAAATAAAAATTTTATTATCTGCTTGAGCATCTCAAAAAATCAGCTTTTAATAACGCTTTGCAATTGCATTTACAAAAGCTTTGATTAAAAAAAATGACTACAGCAAATAAAACTTAGGAAACGTGACGTGGAAACCTAGTACGTGATTATATGAAACGAAATAAATAGGATATGTGATATCTTTTTAAGCAATCAATGCGAGACAAAGTTTTTTGGATCGTTTGCTATACTGAGGTGACTAATTTAATAAAACAATTAAAATGAATAAACTAAAAGATTAAAAGGAAATCTGCTATGCATATTTCAATGCATCATGTCAGAACACAATTTCTTGAACGGTCAAGCACCACGTGCTTGTGCGAATTAAATCATATTTTTATTCATTTTAATCATATAGCCTATATAGCCCTTTTACCAAAAAAATAAATAAATCTAAAACAACAACAACGAATGTAATTTAATTATCTTAACTAAAAATGAAGAAAACTGAAAGTATAAAAATAAATACATATATTTAATATATATAGTTAGCGAAATTCTGAGGCAAATCCAATTACGGGTTGACGGTCTGTATTTTTAGAAATAATTCAACGTGATAATTCAAAAGCGTATTGATTTATATGTCAAATTTGATATTAGAATTTGTGACTATAAGTACAGTTTTCTGTCAAATACTTTTTTCCAATGGGTCGAGAAAAATGTGTTTAAAACTTATATTTGACTTTTGGATAATATTAAGCGTTTATTATGAATTAATTGCCAAATAAATCGCAAAGGATTGTGCTATAGATTCAATAAAAATGCTAAATTCAAAACAATAATATGTATTTTTTCTACGCCGGTGTCATATAAGTCATTTTCTGTTAGGATAACTTTGTTAGAAAATATGCGAGAAAGTTTTAAAGAGATCCCACTCGTTGGTTTCTCTTAAGTACCATTCATCCTAAATATTCCCACAAGGCTTCCAAAAGTCACTAAATTTTAGAAATAGAATTCTAATCTTTGGTGATTTGTGGCTAGAACTCAGGGCAGATTGCCAAATGTTTGGACCTTAACTGAAATTTAATGGCACCTCAGTCGTCTGAGAGTTGATTGTTTAAAGTTATTCCGCTTTAATGTCAACATTTATATCTCGGGTAACAAGAGTTTGAAGCACATTAATCATTAATGTTGCGGTACTTACGTATTATACCGCCCAACTTTATCGCCAAATTTGAAGTCATTGCCAATGAGTTGCTAAACCGCCAATTGTGGCAATCCGGCAATGGTGTAATCGCCAAATTTAATTCCGTCGCCAATGAGTTACTAAACCGTTGGTGATCGTTGGCGAAGACGGTATAATACGTAAGTACCAATGTTGCTACGGAATGTTCTACAGACCTAAGTCAAAAGGGAGTAATTGCAATAAGTTAACTTGAGGATGACTGAAGAGTTGTTAATCGACAAATACCAATTCAATAAATATTTTCTTTTATGGAATATTATCGCTAACTTTATCGCCAAATTTGAAGTCATTGCCAAAGAGTTAATAAACCGCCAATTATGGCAATCCGGCAATAGTGCAATCGCGAAATTTAAATCCGTCGCCAATGAGTTACTAAACCGTTGGCGATCGTTGGCGAAGACGGTATAATACCAAGTACCAATGTTGCTACGGAATGTTCTACAGACCTAAGTCAAAACAGAGTAATTTCAATAAGTCAACTTGAGGATGGCTGAAGACTTGTTAATTGAAAAATACTAATTCAATAAATATTTTTTATGGAGTATTTTTAGCAATCTCAAGATCACACCATTATAGATCATTGACGCGCCACGCAACAGAACTGATCTTAAAATAGTCATTCTTGCGATGGCATAATTCGTGCCAGAAAGCAAAATTAGAGGTTTCTAAAAATATGATACTGTTCAGATAGCTCTACAATGTTTTTTGACATTCTGAAAACGAACAATATCATGAAGATAACGAAGTAATATTGTTGAGTATTTTACTTTAATAGGAAAGATATTTGACCAATAACATATTATGGAGTACCAGTGTATTGAACAATTAACGGTAACGGTTAATTAACTTGCCACCTTATCACATCGTTTGGAATAATATGAATGAACAAATTGTCACAAAAATTAAAAAAGAGCACTGTAATAAACACATGAAAATCTTCATTACAGAGCGACTTTTGATAATGTTCCTCAAACAAAGGTATCCACACTCGCTATTAGATTGAGGGTAACTAACTCAAAATAATTATTGCACTACATCACGGAAACGAGCAACATCCACCGTACCCTGAACCTCAAATCGCCATGTATAAGAAAGTCGGTAAGATATACAGGATGTTTATTAATTATTGTCGGAGTTTCCGTACCTCATAACTTTCTAATAATTACCCCAAAACCAATTATGCATTCGTAAATTACAACTCAAAGAATTTTATTAATGATATTAAAGTGTAAAGCTTGCACAATTTGCACTTCGTAGACATTCAGCTGAAGGTGGTTATGGAGAATGGTCCATATTGTCGTATGCGGCATATGTAACTGCACAACTGATTATCTCGTTGATTTTCGTGGACTGCGAGTAGACGTTTCTTAGATGCGATCAACATTTTCCTGCGAAATGCTTGGTCTCTTTCGATGTAGAATGCTACCAGTTTCCTGAAATTGAGTTAACCAGCGTCTGATAGAATTATCCGAAGGAGGATCTTTCTTGTACGTGGTCCAGAAGCGACGTTGAGTAGTTATGACTGATTTAGTTTCGAAAAACCACGCTACACACATTGCTTTTTCTTGCATGGTCGCCTTTTTTATTTATGACGTCATAATTACCCAGACTGCAATTGCACTACTGTTGCATAGTTGCCATGTAAAAATCTTTGAGTTGTAATTTACGAGCACATAATCGGTTTTTGTGTAATATTTTTTATTCGAAAGTTATGAGGGATGGAAAACCCGACAATAATTAATGAACACTCTGTACTTCATGTTTTTACTTATAATTTAAATCTTTTTTAGTACTAAATCTTTGGTGCACGAAAATTCTGGAGTGTATCAAAGTAGTTTGCAAGACTTATCTTTGCCAAGAGAAAGTCAGATCTAGACTCTCTGATCCGCCGAAAGGCAAATGGATTGAAAACCACTAGGGTTGAATGATGGGACCGCCGCAACCGCAACACTTGCGGGGAGTATGGTTGAATCCCAAGGACCATCGGTCACGGTACAATTCCCCCCGCAGGAAGTACGTCCCGTCATCGATGGGAGAAACTTAATTTTCCCCCATTAGTGTACCAGGAGTTTATAATCATTGTAATTTCCTGAAATCATAAATTTTAATAAGCCAGTGTATTAAATAATTCTTTAAAAATTATTTATCTTTCTAAAATATTTATCTTAGGTGCTTAAATAAAGAATGCAAAAAAAGTAAATACAAAAGATTGAAATGAAATCTTCTATGCATATTTCAATGTATCATGCCAGAACATCATTTCTTGAACGGCCAATCACCACGTGTTTGTGCAATGTAAATTGTATTTTTATTCAATTTAATTGCTTCATCGAATGAGTCACTTTAGTTTTGAAAATGATCTAAAAAAACTTTGCCTCTCATTGATTGTTAAAAAAAATATCACATTTCCTATTTATTTAATTTCACATAATAACGTGCTCAAAATGACATTTTTATAGGCTTTATTTGCCGTGATCATTAACTTATTAATTTTTTTAAATCAGAGTTTTTGTAAACACAATTGCAAAATGAAGATAATAAAATTTCAATTTTTCGTCTACGGTTTTCTTATTTTTCATCTAGGGATTTTTCCCTAAATAACATCTTTCCCTAAATAACATCATGTTCTGACATGACAATAATTGTATTTCTAATTATTCGAAAAAAATTGCAAACCTAAATGCATTTTTAAGCTTAAATGGGGAAAATTCACCTCGTATCTTGATGAAATAACATAACCTAGGAAAATTGGATTTGCATATTTCATATGAAATATGAAAAAAATAATATATTATGCATTCTTTCTCTCTGCAGCTGACAGTTGCTACTAAACGTTTTAGTAGATTTTCTGCATTCTTAGATAGCTTTTGATTCGTAAGCGAATTGGAAAATCTGTTGTATAAGCAAATTGAAACTTTTTGGATATTTATTTTATTTTCTTTTTATTGTTTTGAAACACTGAATAACATGAATTTTTTTTTATTAGAAATAATATTTTATCTTACTGTAATGACTTTTAATCACATTTTTGTTTAACGATATGCTTCATTTTTTTAACGATAATTCTTTTTAATCAGTTTTTTTTGCTCATTTAATGTTACATGAGATTTGAAATTCTATGCTCTTATGCATTTATTATTACACTCTTTTTTTAATGTCTCCAGAATTTAATAAGCAGTTGATGGGTTAATTTAACTAATTTTTCCCCTTTAAATTTCACACTAAACAATGAATCTGAACAAAATTTACTTTAAAATTCCTTTATTTTTCCAATAACGAATTATAAAATAAAAAAGAAATGAAAATAATTAAAATGAAACAAAACTACCTTTTAGAAATTTTTTAATAAATTGTGTTGTTATTATGCAATAAAATATTCATCACAAGAATAATGCTGAATTTGCAAATATTAGAAGTATCTGTTCGTATAAATATTTGTTTTAAACTAAAAGGAAAATAAAATTTCCTACTGGCAATTGCTATGAACAATAACGCAGGAATAACACCTCAACTTTCGATCGTCATGGTAACACACGCAGGTGTTAATTTGCTGATATCGCAGGGTTTAAAATAAAATAATAATAATAATACATTATGCACTCTTCCTTTCTGAATTAAACTGTTCGAAAGACAGATTTCGTTTATATTTCGATTCATAACAGACTTCAGAAACACCATTTCTGGAAAATAAAATCGTTTGAAATACTGGATTTGTTTTTTTCTTGTTTCCTTGTATCTAAATAACAGATGAATCAGCTTCTATTACAGATAATAAATACTCTGGCGCCTTTTTTTGTTTTTAAAATATTGTTAGATTCTCAAGTATTCGATTACATAAGTAAAAAAAAAATTAAAATAACATTCATCATTTAAATATTATTAGATGCCTTATACTTTTAATAATTGCTAAAATAAAGAAATTTGCTAAATAAGGAAGATTCCTCTTTCTTCTCATCTTTATGCACAAACATATACGAAAATTCCCATACACTGATTAGTTGCTAATGCAAAAAGTACCCATACAGGCAGACAAAAAGAATATCATATAAATCATTCTAGATTCCAACAACAAACAGAGCAGCCAGAATATTCGGAAGATTGGCTTCTCCATTGAATTGAATTCTTTTCGTAAGCGATTCGAAAATATACACTGTATTAAATAATAATTCCTTTGTTTTCTTACTGTCACGTATTCAAATAACAGATGAATTAATTCATCTGATACCGAAAAAGTTCTTCTTCGTGAGGTTTCTGAGTTCTGTGGTGTGACAAGAGGGTCACAAGCACTTAAGCATTATAATTTGGTATAACTATTATAATTTGCAAGTGTAAAGGTCATGATTTCAACTTTTTACATTAATAAAAAAAATTCCACCAGATTAAACGTTTGCTGATCTGAGCACTAGTCGTACTATTTCAGATGATACTGAAATAGAAAACAATTTATTAAGCTTAACAGAAAGCCTTACAAACACAATTATGGATTTTCCTCAAAAGCTTTAACTATTGTATAAATACTTTATTACCTTGATCTATTATGTTGTAGGGGATTTTTAATGTCGTTTTTTATTCGTTTGCTTCAGAGGTTTTTTTATACTATACTAAACAGTAAAAGGAGATGAATTTTGCAAACAAGTTAGATATAAAACATTTAACTTCATTCAAAGTCGTTAATCTTTTTATTTAAATTAGATGTAAAAATATAAGCGAAGTATTTTTAGCTCATTTTCCTTTCATTCTTTATCTTAATTTTATTAATAACTTTTTAATTTCAATTAACGTTTTAATTGATCAGATAGTTCAGTAAGAATATTAGTTATATTTGAGTTCGGTTAAAACGTTTAGATATTAATTCATGCCCTTAATTCCGCCAAATTTTCTAACCTTAAAATCCTGTTATTTTAATTGTCTCCTATTTATTATGCCCATTTTGCACATGAAATTTTCTAATGGAGACCAATCCTATGATATTAGAGTTATTTTAACTATTTAAATTTACCATTAATCTATATTGTGACCGTCCTGGTATTGTTTTACCTCGGTATCACCTCAGTATTGTATCACCTCGAAAAGAGGATGAAATGTTTCCGGCATGGTGATTGGATATCGTCACCCTGAAGGGTGCCCTAATAGGTGGAGACCCTTCGGGAAGGGTTGTACTTTGGCCGGTGATGGTCTTTAGGATTCAACCACATTTTCTTTCAGTGTTGCTGTTGCGTTGGTCTGGCCATTCAGTATTATGGTTTAAATGCGTAGTCCTTCGTGGTAGGTCAGTCTGGTATGGCTTGAAAATTACACGATGTTAAACAGAATTCTTCAAATGGATTTTACGAAAAATTCTAGTTTAAATTGCATATTTTGCATTCTAATTTACTAACCCTAAAATATATCTCTATTGAACCGGTTGCTAACCTTAAAGTATATCTCAAACTATATCTCATGCAATGGGAAACGAAAAGCAGTTGCTTTGAAGACGAATAACTGTTTTGAATGCTACGATACCTTTTTTTTACAGGCGCAGAAGCTTTAAATTCCATATTAAAATCTTGTTTTATGGACGATAACACAGAGCGAAGGCGAAAGTACGTGCTTCTGACCTTCTTTTTCGTCATGATTCGGGCTTTCTTTTTTTTCTTCTTTTTTTTCACTCTCGTGAACTTTAATGTCAGATTGGTTTCCAGGATTTCTTGTTCGTGAGGCAAAATGCAAATGGGTTTGTTCTATGCTATTTTAAAAATGTTTAGAATAAATGGTTATGTTAAAGGTAGGATAATGTATCCTAGAATATAGGTTATAAATGGTTCTAAAATTTGAAGTGAGATTCATACGTCACATGGTTTTCATGGTAACAATTTTTTATTTCCTAGTATTCCGAGTATACAAAAATGAAAGTAATACGGTCTTCAGAACATTTAAACTCAAGACCTTGACGAATCTTCACACTTCAGACTTCCCAAATCCAAAAAATTTATGTTTGTGAGCGGGATAATTCATAGTTCTCAACTCTTTGAATTAATTATTGAAATTTAGTATGTGTTCTTTACATTATATTTGTGTGGTTTTATCAAACATTAAATAAATTCATTCAAAATGGAAATAAAAGTGAACAATTTAATTGCATAATATAAAGCGCTAAATGGATAACATTTGGTACTCGGTTTTAGGAGCTAAACTGAAGATTTGTATCAAATTTTGAATTCAGTTAGTGAAGTATCTATCGGTCTGTACATTTGTATATATGTAAACATGAAAACTAAGAAATCTATTAAGATAAATAAGAAAAGATATTAAAGTGAAATCTGCTATGTATATTTCAATGTATCATGCCAGAGCATCATTTCTTGAAAGGTCAAACACCACGTGCTCGCGCTAGTTAAATTATAATTTTATTCATTTTAATTGTTTCATCGAATGAGTCAATTTAGTCTTGCCAACGATCTAAATTGTTTTGTTTCGCATTGATTGTTTAAAAAATATCACATTTCCTATTTATTTCATTTCATATAATCACGGGCTCAAAATGACATTTTTATGGGTTCTTATTTGTTTTAGTCATTAACTTATTTTTTAAAGTCAGAACTTTTGTAAATGCAATGGAAACGCGACTTTTTGAGATGCTCGTGCAAATAATAATTTTTTTTTCATCTATGGATTTTTGTTGACCCCTAAAGATTTGTTACTAAACTAGTTGTTTCATATTGCATTTTGTTGTAATCGTTTGAAAAAATAATATTGAAAATATACGCTGTTTCCCATTATTCCATGAAGCCCAAAATGTTAATGCGCGGGAATTTGAAAATAAATGCCAGGCATTTATTTGAAAATAAATGTCTGAGTATTCAGGGCGTTTAAACCCTTAAAAAATGCCCACAATTTTAAGCGTTGAGAGAATAGCACCATCATTTCAAAGTATATCAGGTAGGACATTTAGAAGACTCTCTCTGGTAGGGATCAGAGCCGATGTTCTGAATAAAAGGGCCTGGGTTCAAAAATACATTTGGGCTTTAAATTTTTTGTAAAGAAAAAAAATGACAAACATAATTTATAATATTATTGTGTGTTTATTTATTAGGTGATTTTATTTTTGCTGTTGATTATTTCAGAAAAATTACAATTTTTTTACATTTTTTTAATGTTTAGTATAATTAAGTGCATTTAAGATTTCGACACAAATACCTGACAAGGCCAGTTCTTTGTTAATTTTAATTTACTGAAAGAGTGTTAAACATATGCTATGGATACTAGCAATGTGAAGACAAGTTTTAATATTGTAAATACACTTAGAAATAATACATTATAACTATTATTTAATATGTATTGCAATGTATTGTGCGTTATATATATCTCTTCCATTCAAATTCAAATAATGTAGCAAACCAATTTCCTCAATTAGAGGAATCTATATCCTCGTATAAAACTTTAGGAAACTTGCACACTTACGGCATACTGTAATATATCTATAAATTTCATATATTTTCATATCAGTCGGGCATTTCTTAACCACTAGAGCCCCATGTATGACATCCGAGCATCTGATCACTAATCAGCATATCTTATATGTTAAATTTGTTGAATATTTGATTTTTTATATTTAAATTTAATATTTTAGCACATTCCTGAGTGACTTGTGACTTATTCAAGAAAAAGTTGGTCCAAAAATTGTGTAGCAATCTTTTATTTAGTTCTTTTAGTTTTGAAGGTATCGTTCTTACAGAGAAACAAACATACTTTCAAAAATGATAATTTATGATAAGGAGAAATTTAAAGCGTATAACTTTTTTGAAAATTTGAAAAATGAATATTTTAACACAAATATTTTTTAAAAATTTATATTGCATACAGGAAGATAAAATCAATAGCAATAACTTTTAAGAATTAAAAAAATTATGTAAATCTGTGATACCAATGAGCAAGTTAGCATTGGATGAAACGGAACATCTATAAAATGCTTATAATTGACGCGACAAGGGTTTGAATAATATATACATGTGCTATTTTAATAACAGAAACTGTATGGAATAACCATGAAATGTCGTCTACAAATGTTTGAATAAAATACTCACCAGGAAAACAAAAATCTAGTAATGCTTTCAGACATTATATTTGCCCATTTCTATTCCAGATTAAACTACCATTTTCTATTCACTCTTTTGTAAACAATTTTCATTGTTTACGATTTCTGTATTCAAATGCTTTTCTTTTGATAAATGCCTTACTACAAGGGACGCTAGCTAACCTTGTTTTCCAAACAACAAAAATTGCCGCAGAAACATCGATATGCACTAAATGGATGAGTTAATGTACAGAAAAGGCGATAAATCCATCCTTTTGACATAAAAGGAAAAAACAAGATTGATGTTTATCAGCAAACAAAAGCGTATCAAAGTACATGATTTGTTGAACTTGATCGTGAAATAGAGAGGGCCTGACTAACTCTGTTTACCAAAGACAATCAACAATCTAAAGTGGAATTACTATCGATTCCTAAATAATTTTGATGTTTCCTTTTTTTTAATGTCTGGATCAATAAACCAAGAACGGTGGGTTGATCGTAATTAACTGCGAAGGTTTTCTTTTTTTCCGCCATGCCAGTCAATGATAAAATGTCAATAAATCAGACAAGGTGTCTGTTTTTGGGTTTAACAGCCCAGAGAACGATAATCATGATTGCTAACAATAACAAAGACGTGATATGAGAAGAAAATGATTATTTAAAAACAATATCCTCTTAGATTGATTGTGATAAACTAAAGGATTGATTATAAAGGTTTGTACCTTTCAGACAATTGTTTTATCAACCAGAACTAGATCGATATATAAAAATTTATATTGTTTTTTAACTCTTGCATTTTCTTTTTATACTGAAACTCTATTCAACATCTTTGCCAATTAAAAAAAGGTTTACTATATTATCCTGCTAGTAGCATTATATAAATATTTGCTTAAATTCGAAATTAAATTTTATTCTAAAGATTTGAGTATGTATTTTATTTAATCAATCGTAATTTTTTTAATAAACGATCGTTGCGTTTTTAAATTGAGTACCACCAAGTACCTCGGCACCACTGAACAGAACAATATAGGCATAAAGCTTTAATCGTGGTGTACTTTCCATAAAGATGATGGTAGAAAAAGAAGATTATCTAACTTTTCTTTATATCGTAATGATTCTATTTCTTTCAGATAACTGTAGATATGTTACTTTCAATGTTTAAAATACAGGTATTCTATAGAATGCATAGGCATTGCATATAATGTTGGACGCTTTTAGCTAAAGTATGAAATATGAGAATTATTACATACTTTCCCTGGGCATTGCATGTAATATCTAGGCATTCTATAATATACGTAGATAAAGAATGAAAAAGCTCTAAATAAGGTTATTATATAAATGACGTGCATTCCTCAAATATACCAATATTTTCTGAAATAATAATGAAAATGCCCTTTAAAATTTATTCAAAATACATAAAGAAAAATGGAAGCTGAACAAAAAAAACCCACTATGCCTTTCTAATTAAAGAAAAAAAGATTTTCAAAAAAGAAGTAAGAAATTAAAATGACTTACTCTTTACAACATGGTAGGATTGAATGATATTTTGAATTGCATTTCATTACATTTTCAAGTAATAGGAGATGCATTTCACAAATTGTCGGTTTTTGATTTGGCATTCTCTAGAATTTTTAGAAAATGCGTGAAACACTAATCATTGCTGGCTACTTTCAGGCATTGTATACAATGCATAAGAATTTTTTAGAACTTTTAGAAAATGCTTGAAATATTAATAATTGCCGGCTACTTTTAGGCATTGTATATATTGCCTAGGCATTCTATAGAACTTTTAGAAAATGCGTGAAATTCTAATCATTGCCGTTTACTTTCAGACATTGTATACAACGCCTAGGCATTCTCTAGAACTTTAGAAAATGCGTGCAATACGAAACATTGCCGTCTACATTTAGGCATTGTATACAATTCCTAGTTATTCTATAGAATGCCGAATTTCATATATTGTCGGTAACGGATATATTATCAACACATTGAATGATTGGTTTGGCTTGATAGTGTTTATTGGCGCAAAAGCCATACATGGCCATATTGCGCCATAAATATAGTCAAAATAAAGAACATGGACGAAGTCTGATTAAAATATACGAAACCTTTAAATTAGTATGGCATGTTGACACACTTAGGACAATATTCTACAAATAAAAGTTGTTCATGTGTTAAATGTGTATGACCAATGTGGAGTCTTAACATTTGGCTTGAAGACTACGTACTGGAATATCAGACCAAACTGAAATGGATGGTTTAATCGAATGTAATTTATAAAACACTCAATGATTCCGAGTTCCTACCATACTGAAGTAAATGTTGTGCGAAATATATTTTTGCATTACAACATGGAAGAACCCTCCACCTACTCATTACCCGCACTGACAACTTGGCTTGGAACCCAAAAGAGTAAAAATTTAAAATCTTTCTTTTGGAGTTCTGGTAGGAGACATAGAATTTAAAAAGCTATAGGATGTATAAGGTTATAAAAATTAGAAAGAGTTTCCGAGGATCCCATTCTTTCTGTATAGATGCAAAAGTTGGCGGTGAGTAGAAAGTGCCATTGTTTGAAGGGCACATATTATCGCAACTAGATCAGCATTTAAAACTGAGAATGAAAATTTAGTTTATCACTTTGCTTTATGGTTCCAAAAATAATACCACTGCCAACATATCCTTCAAATTTTGACCCGTCAGTAAATATTGGTGTGAAAGATGAGAACTGAATACGATGATAGTTAAAAAGCTGTTGGAAAGTAATGGGGGCGATGGTAGATTTATTAAATCCAGAAAAAGGATTCAGATAGGAAAATTGTGGAACATTCCAAGTTGGGAAAGACAAAAGATCCAAAGCCTTAACAGTAACATATTGAGTTTTGCACCAAATAAATTTTTTAACGTCACCTGTATGGACAAAATGGACAAGTGAAGTGAACAGAAGGAAACTGTACAGTTAAATGGTAGCAGATATGACTTTTATTCTAATATGATAAAGAACAGGTATATAGAAGGCGCTCAAAATTTCGATTATTTATGCGCTATTGCATTGACCGCTGAACGTTTTCAAAAACCGCCTTGCATGTCACGAACAATGCCAGCGACCAACACTATTCATGCAACAATGTCCATTTCACTGTGGACGGGGTTTTCGTACATTTGGTATTTCATGCCTCCCCCTCTCCCCCACACATGAAGAAATCCTTGGGCGATCATGTGACCTGACTGCCCAAGCGATCGATCCACCTTTGACGATCTATCGAGCTTTGAATGTTCTGTTCAGGTAATCACGTGCAACAATTGTGCTGTGGACCCCCGTCATGTCGATGCCACATATCTTGGGAGGTTGGATACCACATATCCCCCACATATCACAGCCCTCAGAAAAATCCGTAACATTGTTTTGAGACAGATTCAGTATTTATGACCTGCCAATCGGGGTGGTGACAAGGAAGATCTTTACAAATAGTCACTAATGATTCCTTCGATATTTTCATGGAAAACGATATTGCGCGTCATATCAAATTAATCTTATAGCAGAAATGGATCGGGTTAGCTGCATACTGGTTTGGTACACATAGTGCATTCGACATATACATATGGACATTTAAGGACATACTTTCCTATATGAATGTATTTTTTTATGTATTTTCTAATCTCCCCAAGAAATTTCTACTTAGCACATATTGTTACAAGCGGGCGAGTGCCGCGAAAATCACCAAAGATGGCGACGTTTGGCGAGGAACTTCAAGCCAGCTTGGTTGGTTTGGTGAAAGGAATAGTCTAGTAGCCGCTGGATCACGCGTGGTGTTTTGAGAAGTTTCGCGTGTTTCGGGGCACGCGCTTCCTCCGCTATATAAGGGACGAGTAGCCGGAGTTAGTTGAGAGTCCTCTCTCGGAAGAGAAGCGTTTCGATGGACTAGCGGATTCTCGCTTGTTATTAGTGCGCTGTGTTTACGTTTGCTGCTAACGTTATGTTATAGAGCTCGCTGTGACTTTTTGTTTACTGTGCTATACGATAGCTGTTTTGCAGTCTGTTTTTATCGTGCGTAAGACTTGCATTTACGCTGTAAGTGACTGTTGACTGCTGGATTGTTTTTATCTGAAGTTTTACTTTATTACGTCATCCTGTAAATAGCTGTAAATAAGTTGTTTGTGTTGTCCTAAATAAAGTCCATTCAATCCGAACCCGCTAGGCTAAGAACTTAACAATATGTGTAATTTGATGCCTTACTGTTGGTTTTGTCGGAATATTTAATCATTGAAATTTAAATTAAATCTATAGAAGATGCACCTATTACTACATTTAAGTTCATCTTGACAGTTCTAATTTTTCACCTCAAAGTTTCTCTCACAATTCCTTAAAATTAAAAAAAATTTCAGCGTGGAATTACATTTAAACATCATCATTATCATCGAAACAATGTTGGCAATGTGAAGGAAAGAAAATAAATTTCGCTGATCTTATTTAAAACAAGCGTCTGAAAGAACATACTCCGAAAGATAAAAATGCCAGGGAACAATTTGCGGTTGATATATGCATATAAACAAACCACACTACGGAATAAAGAAATGCAAAAGTCAGCTTAATGACTTCTAATCCGCATGAACTGTAAGAATCAATTCCCTTTTTTATAAGCCAAGAATGGCCTTCATCATTAAAAGGAAAATGACAAAAGAAGGCGTCAAAAATGTCGTCAAAATAAAAAGACTTTTGTCTGATAAAGAATTGACATCTGCACTTAACCAGAATTATCGCGACAGCTGATTTTTTCCCCTTCTTTCTAAACGAACCGATTTTTTTGTTTTGTTTTTATTTTGAACGAAGTGACACGACTAAACATGAATATACAATTACAGGAAAGAAATCGGACTAGTTGGAGAAGAATGCCCGGTGGCGTTAATATAATTGGAAAGGATTTCAGTTTTGTTTGGAAAAGAAGAACTGATAAATTGATTTAATGGAATTCTGAGAAGGTAGTTCATGTTTTATGCACGTTTCAGCGATTAAACTCCTAAGTAGCGTGAATAAAAAAATTAATGGTTTGAATATAAAATGAGAGTTGAGGCGTTTTGCTCCTGCTATTTTTATTAAAACATCACACACGTACATGGTGATATGGCCTTTAAATGCAATTAGGTTTAAGACAGCTGTATGTTCTTTAAATAATTAAGAGGGTGTTTTTTTTTGTCGAATTCTATTGGTCTTTATTTCCTATTTTAAGAATTTAAAAAAGTTCTTCATCTTCTTTATATCTTTTTTACGAATTTTTTAACTGACAATATATATTTAAAAACATGATTTAACTGAGGAAACTATTATAAAGATGATTTTATAAAACTTGACAAACAAAAAATGACGCCCAAGATTTAATAAAGCATGAATAGTTTAGAATAACTAATATTAAAAACATATCATGCATGTATAATTAATTTTTAAAGATATCATTTGTTAGGACATATCATTCTTAAAATTAAGAGAAAATGTTTTTTCTTTAACTAAAATTTGCTAAGTGAACTGACAAGACGTTTTATTAATCTTAAAAATGATTATATGATTAAAATAAATTTATTTAGGTAAATTATTTGTTACCACATTTGCATTGAGGAAAACAAGTTAAGATGGAAGTGAATTCTCAATTTGCAACAAGTGTGGCACAATAATTTGGAATACCAAAAATTTCTTTAACAAAAAATTTATTTCATAAAACCGAAAATTCATTTTATAATTTTAGATTTTTAAAACCAATTTATTTTGTATATCTAAATTTCAAAATTTAGATATGAAATGAAATAACAAATTTGGTTTTATAACAAGAATTATAAATCTATATCTAGTTCTAGATTAGACTCAATTCCAGGTTGTCTATTTGTTGGTCAATCTACTGATGTGAGCGTGGGCCTATTCTCTACTTTAAAGTCTGTGGATAAGCAGGTCAGTGCAGATTGTAATTAAATAACTAGCGGGAATGGTCTCCCCAAAAGTTTCTCACATATTTTCTAGTAAAATTGTTATGGCAGGGAACGCTTTCAGGGCCATTGGCGTATAACAGTTACCAAATATTAACGTTTGGCGTGATTTAAAAATTTTAATGGGTTTATCGTGTCATTCTTGGCGAGTTTATGGCTGATTAATTCCAGTCATGCAATAAAAAGTATCCGAAAATCTAATTCGTGTCTCAACCAATTAAACCAAAGATTTGAAGAAAAAAAATCCTACGCTTATTTATAAGATTTCATACCAAATTTCATACATTTAAATTATTGCTTTTTTCGAATTATCCTGTTTGAATGTTTTTGAAAGCACAGACTGGCAGGTAATAAGTTCATTGTCGAATTTGGCTCAAAATTTGATAGGTGTCCACAATATAGATGCTAATCTGTCACGATCTCTTCGTTTATAGTTATCTTATCAGGTTATAGTCGGACAGCTTGACAGACGAACTTCCTCTGAATTGTGTTCAAAATATGATGAAAAGTGTTTAATTTTGTGTAAAAATCGTATATCAAATTACAACCGCCTAATTCAAAGTGTACATAAGTGATTATTATAGTATAGTGATATAAGGTATACTCTTCGTGTATACAATAACTGTGGTTTTGTTACTTAAGATTCATGCAGTTTAGAAATAAAACTTCATTATACATTACCGGTTACCATTGTTGGATATCATGCACCGCCCGTCAAACCGGACGATTTTGTTTAACAATATGAATAAATAGAGAGAAAAATGTTTGACCTTTTGTAATTTGGCTCAACATTTAATTTGTATCTACATTTTTGATGATAAAATTATGCACTAAATTTCTTCCATCTAGATTTTTGAATTTCTAAATTATCATGTTTCTATGCACTAAAAATGGCAGAAATTCGTTATTGCAACAGATATCGCTCAAAATTTGATAGATATCTACAAATTTACTATTGGGATCACACATCAACATTTCAAATGGTCTTAGTAAAAGACAAATATGACTCCAAAAATGTGCTTTTCTGATCCAAAGTGACTAAAAAAATGAAATTTCATTTGAATCTAGAGCTTCAAAATTTTAAATTAAAATACTTTTATTCTTACAATGATTTTTCTTTGTATACATGGTGTATGAGAATTAAATCTTTCATATAAATATATCTATATAATTGCGATTTTTTTCACTGTTTAGCCTTAAAAGATAAAGAAACCGATTTTGAATCAATCATAAATTAAATTAGTGAATAATTTATTCAATACTTTTTAACTTTGAAGAAAAAAACTGAGATTTATGTTTACTAAATAAAATATTAATGTTTATTTTATTTTAAAACTTTACACCTCTTCGAGTCTTAATTACTTAATGACAAAATATTTAAGGTGATTTATTTTTTTCGTTCGGAAATAACTTTAAATAAATTTCTTTTTAAACGAAATCTGACATTTTTTTCGTTAAGAATTCATAATTATTATAAAAATAAATTTATTTTTTCAATTATTTTCTATTATATTTTTAAGTATACGACCGAATTTTAAGTATACGATAATTATGTGTTGTTGTTAAAATAAACAACAACACATAATTAAAATATGCAAATATGATAAATGAGAAAAAGAAATTAATTTTCGCTTATTTAAAAATATTAAAAGAGGAGGTTTAAAATCGAATTAGTTTTTGCTATACTTGAGAGAAAACTAATTACATGCTGCATTATAAAGTTTTTAGCAAAATTAAATGAACGAAAAATTATATTTTTATATTTAGAAGATTATACATAATTATTCTTTAAATCCGTGCATTTAATAAGAATATGAAATAATATTTTACTTTAAGAATGTTGATTTTTTTAAAAAAATTTCTTTCAAAGCGCTTAAGATAATTTAAACAAAAGAAAAAGAATCGATTACCGTAAGTGGTATCTCAATTATTTAATTTCATTTTTACCTGTTAAACAAAGTCACTTAAAGTGATTATAGGGATTTCATTTGGTTACTATTTAAAGTAATATACTAAACCAGTTCTTTAAAGAACTTTAGAATAAATAAGCATATCTATATTAGTAGTGTTTGAATTTCCAGTAACAATGAAATTTTATTGCTCCAATGGTGTTTATAAATTGGCATATTTTTCTGTAAGTTGGGTCAGGCAAAACCAAAACCCGTGCGATTACATGCGTGCATGATGCACAGAAAGTGTTAAGTACCTTGATGAATTTCTTGGCAAGACAAATTTATTATATTTTAACAATTAAAAGATCGACAACTATTTACATATATACAGTTCGATTCCAACTGAAATTCAAACTCATGCCGAAGCTTTTACCATCAAACATTATCACCGGTGTTAGCTACACACGTCCGTGGGACTGTTTTTCTTTCTTCCCTTTATCTGTTTTCAGCCGTCAAATAGGAACACCTGCTTGCAGGTTACAGCCATGACAAAAAGAAACACGACAAAGCAATACTTTGACACGTAGTTACTGCTTACAATAGATGCTAATTACAGAAGATAAATCAAAATTTTGATTGCATTTTTAATTAATTGAAAATTAATTAAGTTTTATAAGCGTTTTTGCCAATGGTTTTGAAGCATATTACTACATCACATATTTTTTCTATCATATTAAATTCCAATAAGATTAATTTTTCAATGTCGTCACTTTTTTTCTCTTGCAAATTTTTCTTTAATGTTAAGAAATTTTCCGAAAATTGTTTTAAATATACTTATTAATTCTGCTTTTTTAATTTTTTGATGGACACACACACACACACACACACACACACAGAGAGAGAGAGAGAGAGAGAGAGAGATTTTTCTTTATTGTTAGTACAATTGAAAGATTATCAATTGGAATGAACTTCATGAAATCAATATAGGTTCTTATCCAATGTATGCCTTTTTTAGCATTTAAAAATGAAATAAAGTGAATAAATTATTAACTACCAGGGAAATGTAAAACTTAAAATTAAAGAATTCCGAATATTTCCCACATTAACCAAACACTTTTAATTAACTTTCTTTAAAACAAATGGTGTCACTAAAAAGAAATTTACTCTAATCAAATATAAACAAAAACGTAAAAATGTTAAGAAATTTTTTGAAAACAAATCTGTTTACTTTAAACTTATACTAAAGTATCAATATAATTGGTGGTTACGCATTAGACGATCGATGCCAATGGTCGCCAACGGTTTGGTAACTCATTGGCGACGGATTTGAATTTGGTGATAAACCGTCGTCGCCAATGAAACCAACAAAATGGCGGACAACCATTAAAATTTGAACAATTTTTTAAATAATGACGATTTTTTGCCATTATTGGCGGTTTAGAAACTCATTCGCGACGCCTCAAAATTTGGCGATTGATATCGACGGTCTAATACGTAAGTACCATATAATCTTTAAGAAGATTTCATAAACAAAAATTTTTATCTTCGTCAGATAACGATTTAAAAAATAAAAAGGCTTTACATTTTCTACGAAATTAATCTTCTTTCCAAAAGAGAATCCTTATGTCTGCTTGGGATTTAATGCCATGCGTATCGCGAATATACCTCATCCAAGAGATCGTCGCATACTTAAATAACTACCATGCTAATATTCATCGCTCACAACAGGTAAAGGATATTGAGGGTTGAAATGTTCGAAGAGGTAAAAGAAAGAAAGAAAGAATTTTTTTGTCGAGATTTACAGAGTTATTTCAGCAATGAATAGGATTTCTGATAAGAAACGATTGCGAAAAGATAGAGCTAGAGTAGATATGCGATATGAACATTTGGAATTTCAAAACCCACTTCGAAGAATAATTTTTATTCCTTTAGTAAATGTAGCACACCAAGACTGTTTGTTTGATGAGCTATATTTTTTCCTTTTGTTCGAAAGGATATTTATCTTTGAGTAGAGTTTGCTCACAATCACTTAAAATGTTGAGAAAAAGTAGTTACGCCTGAAGAAACCTTATCATTTAATAAAATTTTTGTAAGATAACTTCATTATTCTTTCAGATAGATTTCTCACAAATTAAAAAAAACTTATTAGACTGAGGCAGATGCGGATAACGCTAGATGTGAACTCACAGTCTGAGGATTAGTAGCCGAGTAACATGACCATGCAAAAGTGACACTTAAGCTCGAGAGTTGCTATCTGGCTTATAAGGCTTTCACCATAATACTATATTGTTACAAATCAGTAAAGTTGCTTCTCAGGATGGTTAGTTCACCCACAGGAAAGACCATTTTATGTCAAGCTATGTTGGCTGCTGATCGGGTGCCACGCCAGTAATCTCAGAGCTTGGTAATAAATTTGGCGAACATTTGTTGACGAATTTGGTGACTTTGGCGACAAAATAGATATTACTGGAGGCTTCCAGAATTTTAGCGATTAGGTCAATAGAAATCGAGCCTGATTGGTCCAGAACCTTCTGGGCACCTTAGGCCAGCAGTCTCAAGCGAAAGTCATTAATCAGAGATTCAGTGTATAGAATCATTGAGATGATAATGAAGTAACGGGGGAATAGTCTAGCGAAGAACAAGTTTTGTGAGGAGATTCTTACAGTAGTGAGTCGGCAGCTGGATGCAGATAAAACGAGAAGACAGTGGAGAATCGTAGACGTTTGGAGAAGCTGTAGAGCAAATTTGCGTGAATTCTCTCTTTCTGCTAAATTCTGTCTGTCGCTTTGTGTTATATGGCTGTTATTGAGACCGATTACTTCTTGGGGGCTACTCAGTAACCTGTATTCGTCTCCGTTGTATATATTTGTCGTTTGTGCGTTAATGTCTTCATCTTTAATATACGTCGTTCGTTATTGAGGCCTGCTTTGTTCTGACGGCATACATCTTTTACAAGTGAACCTGTTAACTTTACGGACTTAATGGAATTGAAGTTTTGAAAGAATATTTTTACCTGTGATTGTTGTATTTGATGAAAAAATTGTAAGATTCAATGAAAGTTTTTTTGTCAAACTTTCGGGAATATTGAAGGTATTGTGTGTAAGATTAGAGAAGGTGATGCCATTTCAAGCATCGTACTCGTCTTATACCACGGTTAAGAATTTTACAATTCAGAATTATAGAATTTTTTTTATGCAATATATTTTCTGCTTCCTCTTTTTTTCTCTTGTGGCGCTAGCCTTATAAGCCAGATAACATTTACGATACTGAAGTCGACTTTTGATGTAGTGACTATGTTACTAAACTACTGGCAGGTTCGTACTACGACCTTCACTCGCGACATTGGTGACCTTGACACGTGTGACTTTCTGATCTGCCATGGCGCCATCTAAGGCAATCAAAGCCTTCGCTAACTCGACGCACCAACGAACTCATATGCTCGCCATACGCTTGCCGCTTTCAAAATCGTCCGTCTCTCGTCCGACTCACTGGTGGGGGAGTACTGTGGCGCTAGCCTTATAAGCCAGATAACATCTACGATACTGAAGTCGACTTTTGGTGTAGTGGCTATGTTACTCGGTTACCGGCCCTAGCGTCGCAGGTTCGTATCGCGACCTTCACTCGCGAAACTCGAATCTCTTTAATAAGTCTTATTTCTTTCACAATTCAAAATTCAGAAAACTTTTAAGCAGAAGTAGTTGCTAATTAATTTCATTGCCATGTTAGTACCCTAATCACATGCTATGACCGGTGTTTAAGAACTTCGTGTTGATGTACTTCTTGATACACCCCTCAAATCGGCAAATTGATGGCGGAAAAAAACAATGCACGACACTGAATCTAATGGCACCATTACAAAATATTGGGATTCGCTTTTTATGGTAGTCGTGTATTATGATAAAGACACTCAATCAGCAGGCCTCAGTAAAAATAACAATGACGTTTATTGACAGACGAAGACACTAACAACACAAAGTCGATACGAATACACAGAGGACAAATATGTATGGCAGAGACGAATACAGGATAAAACAAAGCAGCATATTACAGTAGACGATAGCTCTCAATCGTCCACAGCTCTCAACGCACAAGCAGAATCCAGCAGGAGAAGGGTTCCTCGGAGCCCTATGGCCTCTCCAGACGGCTGGACTTTTCTCTGTCTCTTCACTATAATTGTCGATTCACCAACACACGTTTCCTACTCCTCATACTATTCATCGCTGCTTCTACAGTAAACAACACAACTCGGCACACAGCAGCTCAACATTCGCTTGAACTAAACACAATTCTGGCACTTTTTCGTTGCTACGGTATCCTCTCTGACTCGTTAATTATCTTCTATTCCAGTAGCATTCAAATCAAATCATCTTCAGACAAGACAAGATGACTAAATTGACGGGGCTCCTAGCCCATGCAGGGTCTTAACCCCAGTACTGTAATAGTCTCTAGAGCATGGCTTTTAGTGATTTTTCGTTGTTGGGCCTCTGCGACGTCTTAAATAGTAGTAGTTACTGTAGATGAGTCGACGAGGTGGCGAGTATCAGGACTCTTTCTGATTGGTCAGCTATGGTGTGGGGTGCGGGGGTATGCCACCGAGAGTTGGATTTTTTCTAAGTCTTATCTATTATGAGGTATTAAGAGATTAAAAGTTTAAGTAATTAAGGATTTCATGGGAAGAGTTAAACGGTTCTTAAACGGTTTAAAGTAAGATGTTACGCGGTCTTTTAATTTTTACATTAGGGATGTATTTGGAAATATTAACTATTGCTTCATTATCATTTTTATCCATGCTATTAAAGAAGTTTTTAGCAAGAATTTTGAGAAATTTTTTAAGTGGGTGGTATTTAATTTCTTCATACAGTTTTGTGTTAGGCATGAATCATTTCATATTGCATAGTTTTCTGAAAAATTTATTTTGACGTCTTTCAATGAATTTGATGTTATGATTGGCAGCATAACCCCACACTGGGCAAGCATATGTTAGCACTGGCCACAAATAAGCAGTATAAATAAGTATTTTATTTTGCCTAGATAATTTTGAATTTTGAGAGATTAAGGGGTAAAATTTACAAATTAGGTTTTGAAATTTATTTGCAATATAATTGAGATGGGGTTTCCCAAATCACCTTCAGATTGAGCCTTTCAGCCTTTTATAGCATCTAGCAGGCGGAGCTAAGAATCTTCCTGGCCAACCAGGCCACATCTCGGTTTCTATTGGACGGATCGGGAAAATTCTTGAACTTTCAAGTATTATCCCTTTTGGCACCAAAGTCTCCAAATTCATCGCCAGTCCTGACATCACTAACTCGGCACCCACTCAGCATGCAACAGTGCTGATCGTAAAACAATCTTTATTATGATAGCGCTGTTCTTGCCGGGAAGCAAAATTAAAGCTTTATAATGTACGAAAGTTAAGAAAAATAAGGAAGATACATTTAGCATAGTGTACGGATTAGTGTAAGGTTTTTAAAATTGTGTTTGTTATATATTTAGTACATTCTATACTAAAAAGTAGTTGAAGAAGCCATCAAGAGGAACCTACATAAAATATTTGTTAATAAACGTTATAAAAATGTAATAATGCCGAATCAATTTGTCACCCAAAGTAAATAGTTAGAATTATTGTTGATAAAGACGAGGAAGAGTATTTTTCAAACGATATCAAATTTCAAAGAAATCGCAACTAAACATACACATACACATAAACTCACATATTCGATTTTTTAAATAATGGAGACATATTCCCTTCACTGCTACGTCCCATTTCCTAAATAATGGAGACATATCTAATATATTTTATTGCATATGTATTTCAAAAATATTGATTTATATGTGGTAATTTCCATTTTAATTTATTCCGTTCATCACTTATAAAGGTTTACGTATATGCTTGCTTATCAAAAGGCACATTTGCATAAATAGCGGATTTAAGAATCGTGACTTAAGCGTATTTCTTCTTTTACTAACAAATATTAGTTTTGAAATGATTATACCTTTATGAAAGGAATGGTTGCAAAAATCATCCTTCTTAGACAAAACTTTGCTCTTGAAATTTTCGCAAACGTTTGCAACTTCCGTGGGTAGAAGTTAGAAAGGATCTCAGGTATTTCCTACGGAATAAATCTATTCTCCATGAGAGATGTTGTCTGTTTCAGATTTAATGTCAAGGTTCGTTCGAATATACAACATTGAATTGTTGGTGAAGAGGATACGGAAAGAATACCTAAATAGTTGCAACGTTAATATTCATTACTCTGAGCAAGCAGAGGATATTGATGGGAAGATTGTTCGAAAATCACGAGTAAAGTTTCCGATGCAAATTTCTTTTCTTTCAAGATTTGCATTGACTTTAAGGATTCATGATGAAAAAAAGTGTATGGAAACGATAGAATAAAGTTATAAAATTGATACACATAGCATTTTGAAATTCAAAAAAATTTATTTCTTTACTTCTTTTTTTATTTAACTAAAAGAAAAATATGATTATTTCTGAATTTTTATGTTGAATCAGGCTTAGAAATTTCTTGGGAAGAATAGGATATACTTATTATTTTACTTCCAATTTTTTGAGAAGAATACTTATTTGTCATAACATATAAATAATTGTTTTTAAAAAAATTCATTAATCTAAATAATTTTATTCTTAACAAATTCATTAATCTAAATAATTTTATGCTATCTCCTATTTTATTCTATTTCACCCTTATATTAATAATCTTATTTTTAAAAAGTTTAGTTGCTTGAATTTAGTGCAAACAAAAAGAAATTGATACACTTCACCTAATTTTTATTAAAATGGCTTTGTAAAAGGCTCAATTTTACTCAAGATTTGAATTCGTTTCCATTTGCCCAGTAAAGAGTTGCAATGCTATTAAGACACCATTTGAAAACTAACAATTTAGTGTTAACAAAAATGGAGAATTACCCAATAAAACAACGTGCTAAAGCAAGATTTGAATCAAATAAAAAAAACAAAGTTTTTTTTCTCATTAAATTGTTATATTTTTATCGAATTGTTAAGTACAATGGATAGGGATATGTGTGGAATAGCACATAGGGAAAAGGACATTTACGGTTTTGTTGGCACATACGCACATTTTTGTTGAAATTTTCCAAGAACATTTTGTATAAACTGGCCGAATTTTGTTGATGCAGTATTAAATTTTCACCTTCGAAAATGTACCCATGCTTTTGAGCTTGCTATCCTAGATTTTTGACTTCAAATAATCCCATATATTGAAATCCAATGGAGTTAAATCACGCAATCTACGATGTCAATTCCTAAATTTTGGAACTGTGACAGACTTTCGCTAATTTGAAATATTGTTTAGCAATGAAACCACGTTTTCCTGTCGTATGACTCTCAATTTTTACTAATCCTAAACTACCACCTGATAATCTTCTTCTGTGATTCACTTGATTCTTCTGTGATTCTGTGATTCACCTGATCACCTGATTCTTCTTCTTGTGTACAACCGACCATCCCACCACCACTGAACGTAGCAGTATCGACAGGATTTGTTGTGGCTGACTGTGGACCTTATCAATTTCCATCCTTACATTGATCGAATCTGTCAAACTGATATTCTCTCCTAGATAATTGGCCCCAAAGTGGTCAAATACTGACCATCTCATCCTCTACAAACTTCCAAACAGTAGACAAAAAACTGATAATTTTAGACATCATGTCCTTCAGAGTCCTAAGATTACTTGGTACTATCAGTATTGATCTCAAGTCCTTATTTTCAATTTGAAGATGTTTTCTATGTTCGGAGATTTTTGTGCGTTCCTTTAAATAGTGGTGAACAGTACCTATTCCTCCACAAATGCATTTATTTTCTCGCATTCTTCCAAATCTTTGGTAATATGCAGGGAATCTCCCATGTCCTGATATAATTTGGATTACCAGTGGATGGTATCTTCTTATTTTTATTTCTGGATTTGGAATAAAATCGTTAGTTATTCTTCCTTTTTTGGACATATACCATCTGTCAAACCCTTGTAGCTTAATTACTTCTCTCAATTCCCATTTCAAGGCAGCTTTTTGATTTGGGGACAATTATATCCACATTTTTTTCTGAGCATCCATCTTTGAATATTGATCTGCCTTTTCATTACCCAATATGAGTCTTAATCCAACTCAACTCTATCCACTTGTTAAGCTGATAATCATAAATATCAGTCAAATGATTTTTTAATCGGATTTCAATACTTTATTGCACGGAGGTGTCAATTCAAATTTTGCGTTAGTCTTAGGACAACCATTTTAAAGTATTAATTGGACGATTCGTTTTCCTTCTTATTAGCATTATTCGCTCGATATTAAGAATAAATATATTCAAAATAATAAATCTGTGCACAAATTATGAGAATTTAGTTGATTTAATTCATCACTATTTTTTCTATTTATACCAACAAAAATAGGAACATATATGGATGAAGGTTGAATTTCATAATCTTCAATATGAAGAAAAGAAACTAATAGTTTCACAAAACCAACATACAAAAATTTGAATTAAATTTTCTAAAAATTCAATAAAATTTCCTAAAAATTCAAAAGTAGGCACTTTTCTAAATGTAATCATTCCCAATAACTTGAAAAAAAAAGAAACTAGTAATACTTTTTTACTCGTTAAGAAATATGCATTGCGAAGTTCTATAAATTATTTTAGATTGAGAAGTTTTACAAAGGAAGATTTATCGATTCATACCGATGTGATTTTTCTATCAGAAATTTCTAATACTTTTATATATACTTTTGTTTTCACAGAAAATCTCGTTACTTAGTTATGTTTATTTTCGAATAATTTACGGTGCTTTTACTAATAGTTCAATGCTTTGAATTTAATGTAAAGATACTTACCAAACGTTTTTCATACTTTTTAATAATTAGAGATTCAACAATTTGAATAACAGACATTAGGATTATTTAGAAAAATTTATTGATATTCTAGTGAAATAAGATGTAGTAAAAAAGTATTAAAGATTTGAATTTAGAATTTTAAATTTACATGATTCCGATATATGCTGGTCATTAATTTGTACAGAAAGTTATCAATAACAAGAATAGCTATCATGTATTTTTTTTATATTTTTTCTTTAGAATTATTTAAAAAAAGAATGTATGTAGGAGCACATGAGTGGAAATAATATTTTGTCTTCATTATATACAATGAATACATTATTAATCACCCTCTATATAACTTATGTACTTTTTAGCTATTAAGAAGACAAATTTCTGAGTCTTGTTTAAAATAGCTATAAAGAACCGCTTAGGAGAAGTAGTTATAAAAAAACAGCTTAGGATAGGATTTTACGAATCCAATTAAGGTAAGAAAGGATTTTAATTTCCTAATGTATTCTGACCATGTTCTGTTGCTTTTACATCTGCTTCTATATGCAGCAATTAGTTAATAAAACAAGACACCATGTATTAAAGTTATTTTTGTTTTTTGGGGGATATCTCTTGTCACATGAACAAAAAATGTCGTTGATGTATTTGTATAAAGTTTCAATTTGATGACTGTAAATAATTTTCATATTTTAAATTATCTCGAAATTTAAAAAAACATATCTGAAATTATTTGTAAATCGTCTGCGAGTGTATTTGTAAAGGATAACTTTAAAAACCATGGCAGTTGAGTTGTATTGAATTCTTTACATCGTATTAATACAGCTGCAATATTATATCAAAGTTTGGATCAGTGTCATCGATAATTTCCTATGCATTTTCGTCATTGTTTTACGAACGTTATCAAGAAGTCAGCATATGCAGCTTGTAAAATAATTATAAAAAACGGCTTAGGATTCCACGAATCCAATTACGCAAGAAATGATTTTAATTTCGTAATGCATTCTGCTCGTGTTCTGTTGCTTTTTTTTTCAACTTCTACACGTAGTAACTAGTTTATAAAACAAAATACCTAGTATTAAAGCTGCTATTAATTTTTCGTGGTTATTTAGCATCACAGAAATAAAGAAATCATTGACTCCGTAATTATCACGAATTTCTATTTGAAGATTGTAATGAATTTACATGCTATTAATTATTTCAAAATCAAAAATTAATTTTGAATTTATTCGTAAATGCAACGCATGAATTTGCAAACGATAATTTTAAAAACCATGACGATTCAGCGGTATTAAATTTTTCACACTATATTAAGACAGCTGCGGTATTGTATTAAAATTTGGATCAAAGTCGTCGATAAGAACAAATAATTTCATACGCATTTTCGTCACTGTTTTATGAACATTAAGTTATAAAGAAGCCAGTATATGCAGCTTGTAAAATAATTATAAAAAACCGCTTTGAAAAGGATTCCGTGAATCCAATTACGTAAGAAAGGATTTTAATTTCGTAATGCATTCTTCTCGTGTGCTGTTGCTCTTTTTATGGCTTTTACTTGCAGCAAGTAGTTACTAAAACAAGATACAATGTATTCAAGCTGATATTGCTTTTACCGGGTTATATCGTGTCACATAAATAAAAAGACCGTTGACTCCGTAAAATCGAAAAAATAAATAAATCTGTATTTATTTGTAAATCGTCTGCAATCCAACACGTGTATTTGCAAACGATTATGTAAAAAACAAAGAACAATTAAATTCTTGACAATTTATATGCACAAAGTTAGAATTATAGATCGAAATTTCGATCAATGTCGTCGATGATAAGAAGTAATATCTTAAGCATTTTTGCCACTTTTGTAGAAACATGTATAAAAAAGTTATAAAGAAAGATATTTTTGATTTTTTGATTTATTTATTTGCAGTTGCTACTCCAAAGGAAGAAATATGTTGGACTTATTTTTATTCATTGCATTTACTTGCATATAAATCAATTTTTCGTCCTCGGAGAAAATAGAATTCATTTATTGTAAGTAAATTTTCATAATTATAATTTCTACTGAGAATAAAGGCGAATGTAAGCGTGGGTACACGTGTGTATGTATAAGCACTCAATAGGATTGATTGTTTGCCCGAGAACTGAAAAAATTGATATATAGGTACTTTAAAAAAATTAAAATGTCCAATTACAAGAGATACGTTGAAACATTAATTAAAATTTTAATTCATTAAATAAGATTAAAATTTACCTGAAATAACTTCCTGCAGTTTTAATGCAAAAAAAAAAACCCACGGATTTTTTTTGCAACATTTTAAAACACATAAAATTGTTTTTTTTTATCAATCCTAATTTAATTGTGATACATTTTTTCCTTAATTTGCAACATTTTTTTTTTAAAAAAAGATTAAAATTAAAATGACTATGCATATTTCAATGAATCATTTCTTGAGCGGCCAAGCACCACGTGCTCGTGCAAGTTAAATAATATTTTTATTTATTTTTATTGTTTCATTGAATGAGTCACTTTAGCATTGCAAACGATCCAAAAAACTTTGTCTCGCATTGATTGTTTAAAAAAATATCCCATTTCCTATTTATTTCATTTCACATAATCACGTGTTCAAAATGACATTTTTCTAGGTTTTATTTGCTCTAGTCATTAACTTATTTTTTTAAATCAGAGCTTTTGTAAATGGGATGGCAACGCGTTACTAAAAGTTCTTTTTTTGACCTGCTCGTGCAGATAATAAAATTTTAATTTTTCGCCTACGGTTTTTTTTTTCATTTTTCGCTTATAGATTTTTGTCTACCTCGTACCCAAAATAACATCATGTTCTGGCATAATAAAAAAAGTCGAATTTTCAGCAATAAATTTTACTAGTATGGAAAAACTGAAAATATTTTCTTCTTTTTTATCAGCTATTTAAATGCATAATTTTTCTCCATTGATGAAATTTTTGGAACAAATATTCTACTTCTAGGTACCTTGTATGAAGAATTGTATATGAAAAGGAAAGAGCAGTTCGAAATATATTGTTATAACTGTTGTGTTTTTAAAGCCCGTAAGATGTCATGGCATTCGATTTCATTCTTTAAGATTCATGCGAACGCAAAATAGATTAATACTACTTTAATTTAAAATCTCTAATAACTGGATGTTTAAAAATATTTACTTATGAAAACCGCGATTGTACTTTGCACTATTCATCTTTAAAGGCAATCACTCTGGAAAAATTTAAGAAAATTTGGTATTTATTTTAAATGTCTTTTTATCCATCGATTACATTTATAGTTTGACGTAGAATTAAAACTTAAGTGAGAAAATCCATTCCATATATCATTATTTTAGTCGTTGTGTTTTTGATTTATCGAAAATGTACCGACTCACAAATAATCAACCTTTTGACAGAGTTGATAAAATGGAATAATTATAGACCTTCGATTTAAAAGCTTAAACTATTTGTTACTTTTTACTCATATAGCTTTCTCTCTTTTGCGTTTATCAAGACAATTGTAGACAATTTCCTCCTTTTAAAATGTGATGCAAAACTGCAAATTTGATATAAAGATTAGATTGCTGATTTCACCTGTCTATTTCGAAGCGTTTTTGAGTTATTATTTTCATAAACGAGGACTGTTGAGAGGTTAGTTAACCACGTGGTCTTTTAGGGCGGAGCCAGCTGCCAATCATGTAAACACCACGTGGTCTCACTGCTGATGTTAGCATAATTTTTTCCCCAACAGAAGTGACTTGACTCATGTACTAGCGGGAGTGTGATCTCTGCTCTCTCCCGCGAAAGCTTTTATGTGTAGTTCTCTTAGCCTACTTCACTATGGCGTAATCATGTGACTTTTGTTCTTGATGCTATCTATAAACCACATAAAAGACAACAAGTGTCTTCAAGTCATTTCACCCAGGCTACAATTTTCCCTATCAAATAAATTATTCTGTCAACAAAAAGAGCAATAATTTATTAAGGATTGCAGTCTAAAGAATATTTAAAATCAAATGGAACCTTTGAACGGTTACAATATGTTTTCTTTAAATAATATAAAGAGAAAGAGTTTTTTGAAAACATTACTACAGGTCTTCTTAACTTTTAACGGGTATAACTTGCCCTAATCTTTTATATACATGGTAATACTTGATATATTTCAATATGTGCTAGTGATTCCAATCGAAACCTTTACCACATGCAACCGTAACTACTATCTTCATTAAAATTCCTTCAAAAGGAAATCATTTTATTAGCATTTTTTATTTCGCCAAATGATTCTAACTCGCATGGAATCCTCGCCAAAAATAAAAATCTATTTCAAACATTTTCAAGAAACTATTAAGCATACATGTTTCAAAATAAGAGAGAGAGAGAGAGAGGAAATTATATTTTATATCATCAGTAGATTAAATTGCAGAATTTAAAAGAGTTAAAATAAAAAAAGCATTTCAAATATTAAATTTAATTAAAAAAAACATGAAGTACGGAGAATTCTTATAACATTCATAAGAAATTATATTATAAAGGGAAAAAATATTCTGCCTTCTGATACCAAAATGTAATATAAGGAAATACCAAATGTAATAAATAAATTCTGTTTTCTTTCTGTTCTTAAATTTTTATCGTTCATTTTTAAAAAAAGTATGGTAAGTCTTGCAGTTAAATCGGTTTTAAAGAATTTTATTCGACAATGTTCAGACTGTATTTGATAACAATAGATAACAAAGTCAATACCAAATCCATCTTCGATGAGGTTACGTAAAAAAAATACTTAACTGCTGAAATAAAATGTATATCTTGGCGTAAAGGGTTGGTGAAGGGGCAGAAAGTTATGGATTTTCACACTCTTTCATTCTTAGATCGAACTGAAGCTCTATAAATTTATCTTGATTTTAAAATTATATTGCCGCAGTATTCTAGACTCAAATTCTCGCTTAAAGTGGCATCAAAGAAGAGGTATATTCTCACTAGAGATATTTTGTGTTCATCTACATAGTCCAAATCAGCCTGTTTTGTTGAAATTTCTAGACAAAGTGCGCGTTGTGAGTTCATGCTTTGGATTTAATTAAACAAATTTTCAAGGTCAACGACTAAGGATGAAATTTATTGAGAATAGTTTTCATTTAGATTCTATTGCAAAATTAGCCTGATAAAACCATCAATCAACCTAAAATCCCAATCAACAGCCATGACAAAATGTAAAGTTAATATTTTGAAAAAAAATGTCTTTTGTAAGATTACTAGGAAAATCGCTTATAATATTATGGAATTAATCAGATATACAGAAAAAGTTACTTTATGAAATAGAATATGAGATAACAAACCAAAGAATGTCCCCATCGGAAATTCTGCTGTTTTTGTCCCTAATGTCACTTGCAATGGACAAACTTTTGTCAGTGGTTTTATCGTTTTCTATACAAAGCATGTATAAAAAACAATGCCAAACACTTGTTCTAAGAGTAACATTTTACCAGTTAAGGGATGGAAATGAATTTCAGATGAAAATATTTCAGCATATTGTGGCATTAATTACACCTCTCATCTAATTAGTACACTCATACCAATTAGCCTTTTATATGCTACATTTAAATCATAGCAAGAAAAGGGTAATCGAGTTAGATAGATAATCCAGATCATAGGCATAAATCATGGTAATGAATATGTTAAGACATGTACTCAAGAATGATGAGGTGCATGTCTGCTCTATTATAGTGATATGAACATTGAAAAGATAGCAAGGAAAGGGAAATCGATTTAGATAGATAATCTGGGTCACAGACATAAATCGTGGCAATGAATGAGTTAAGATATGGGTTCAAGAATGATGTGGTGAATGTCTGCTCTGTTATAGTGATATGAACATTGAAAAGATAGAAAGGAAAGGGAAATCGATTTAAATAGATAATCTGGGTCATAGACATAAATCATGGCAATGAATGTGTTAAGACATGTACTCAAGAATCTTGTGGTGAATGTCTACTCTGGCATAGTGTTATAATCTTAAAAGATTAAGTGATGAGATCATTCTCTTTTTTTGGAATGCAGTGTATTAAGAAACGCTTTCAAGAATGATGTAGGGCAATTAATCTCTATTATGTAGTGATATAACGCAAATTTTTTTTATTGATAACAGAACCTTTTTAAAATATACTTTGCACTATAAAGAGAATTATAATTGTTCTTAGAGTTGTACTTACAGAATGCGAAACTTTTTTATTTCTATTTTTTTTATTTTATATCACAATTAAGATATAGCAAAGAAGGGGGACAAAAAATTAAGTAGGTAATTTAAATCATATATGTTGATGTTGTTTCTAATGGACAAACTCACTGACACAGTCAGTGATTTTAGATTGAGGGTTCTTTCCTTGTTTTTAAGTAGCGCCAAATAGGACCAAGAGTACATCTTAACTACTCGCGCATAACTACTTTTAATAGGGGAGAGGGCATTCTCCCATCTCACTGATAGAACAGATGATGAACAACCGTGCCCAAACCAGCACTCGAACCCGGGACGCCCAAATCACAAAGAAGACGCGCTGTTTCTGTTTCAGGACATTGACAATCATATTTGTAAACCGTGGTCATGAATGTGTTAAGATATACACTCAATAATGAGGTGAGGGCAGTTCAATACAGATAGAGTGATATGTCTGGATAATTTCAAATGATATCATTACCCGTTATTGATGGAATGTAATTTTAACAGTAAAGAAAATCCTAAATAATTATAGAAATGACCTTGCATTATGGAAATAGTTTCTTTTCTATACTTCTTTTATACTACATTAAAGAGATAGCAATGAAGGGGGAATAAAACCGAATCATAGACATAAATCAAGGTATTGAATATGAGCTCAAGAATGATGTGGAGCAGTTCAGCTATGTAGAAATAATATACCTCAAACATTTCAATTGATAACATCACCCTTTTTTGATTAAATGAAATAAAGAAAATCATAAATGGTGTTAAAAAAGTACGAGCTGCATGTAAAACTCTGGCCTTAGAAAGTAGAAATAGCCAGTAAGGGAAAAAGGCAACAACAACAAAAAGAAGGAAAAATTATTTATTATATTTCACGATTTTTACAGGTACATTCTTATTCCATGATAAAGAGCAGTTGTTATTTCTTATGGTGCTTGCCAAGAATAAGCTCGCTGAAGTGGTCTGCGATTTAAGCCTAATCAGCTTCTCTTGTTTTGTAATAGCGCAACTGGGTCAAGAATACGACTTTTGTTATTCACGTAACACATTCGCTTGCACAGCCCCTTTTTACAGAGAGGCACAGTCACACATCTTACAGATAGAACACAGAAGAATATACGTGCCCGAAACGGGCTCGAACCCGGGACGCCCAAATCACAAATCACTCCTATGCCAGGAACAGTAGCAGTCGCAATTTGCCTTTTCAATTTTCCATGTTTTATGGTAGTAGTGACTTCTAGTCTACAGGTTGTTATATATTTAAAAGTTGCTTTATGATATCGAAATATTTTGCAGGTAAAACACCCTAAATGGAAATATACGTTTTAATTTCCAATTTGGCACATTAGAACCTTAAATCATTCATACCATTTAACACACAGTGTTCTTTAAACAGATCCCCCATGCAGAATAATTTAAAGATCCCTCTTAGGCACAAATCTCACATCACACATTATGAATCCTCTTATAAAGACTTGATGCTCCGCGTTACTGAATTTGATTAAGTTCGGTAATCCTGGATTTGCCATTCCAGTCAAACTCCATCAATGTCCTTTCAAGCACGCGCCCTGGTGACAAAGCTTTATTTGATCTCTTTGAACTTCCCCGCCATTCATCTTCATTGGTTGCAGAAAGTAGTTCATCAACGTAAAAGCATTTGCATTTAATCTAAACAACACGTTTGATGAATGAATCCCGAGATTAAGTTGAATATGGATCAAGCACGAAGATTTATAGGAAAATCGATATTTCCAGAAAGAATCATAACAGAAACGGAATTTATCGCCAAGATGTAGATAGTTTGCAACGAAGACATGTACATTCTGACGTGTAATGGGAAATAAAGATAAATCGATGACGATTCATACGATCAATTTATCAAAAAGAGGGAAAAAAATAAGAATAAATATCGTCTGCAAACATCTTTCCGTTATTCTTTGTTTGATTATTCGTATTTGTTGGATATATGGAGTGATATTTATGGGATATTAAAAAAAACTTTTAGAATGAAATTGTTTTTGACTTAATAATATACTTGTTGTAAACGTGAAATGAAAAATTATGATAAAAGGATAATTTGCTGATGTGAACAGTAAATAAGGTTTTTAGAATAAAAATAACATTGTTAAATTAAAGAAGTTATTTATATTGTCATAGAGATGTGTGTTTGAATCATATTAGAAAATATATGGACCAATATAGTGGATAATAGTATTAAATAAATTTTCATAAATCGACATACTTCAAAATTATATGTTTTGACGGTACTTAAACAAAAACTTAAACTTTAGGCATAAATATAACATGAAATACATTTCTTTATTTCATTTTATTTCTGAGTTATAATATTTATATATACATTAATGAACAACTTGACAATCCGTCTGCAAATTTGACTCAAAATAAGCTAGATATTCCATTTCTTTGAAGGATAACCACTCACACTTTTTGTCCAAAAACTGAAGTACAATTATAGTTTTGGAGTGAAGAACAGATAACCAAATATCAGCTATCAATTTAGTTCCATTTTTGAATTTAAATATTCAAAGATATAGTTCAAAAATTGGGTGTTGAAATGTTTGAAACTTGAAAATACATTAAAATAATATATAACTCTACACAATTTATGACATTATAGGTAGATATTCAGTTATTAGGAGATATATGTAGATATTCCAGTTCTTTGAATTTATGATATTATAGGTAGATATCCAGTTATATGAATATATAGGTAGATATTCCAGTTCTTTGAATTTATGATATTATAGGTAG
>JAOUZG010043444.1:5430712-5453797 GCA_026289955.1 Argiope argentata
TATTTTATTCCAAAAAAATTCTTATAATTTTTTAAATTTATTATCAATAATAATAATAAAAATAATAATAATAATAATAATATATGTGAATTAAATAATTTCACACCTGCAGTTAGAAAACATTTAATAATAGAAAATAGAAAAAGAAAACTGTGACTTTCTTTTTTGCCTTGATAATAAATTTAAAAAATTATAAGAATTTTTTTGGAATAAAATATTTTGAAGTAATCTGAAATACAAGAAATAATTATTTAAACTAAATCAAAATAGAATAAAAACTAAATCTGTAGAAAGAACGAAATGTTTGAAATAAATAAATTTAACTACTAATGAGAGATTTACACTTATCTAATTATTCACCCGTATCTTCAAATATCTGTTTTAAAAATATTAAAAACTTAAGTATAAAATTAGAATATTAAGCATCAAATGAATTCACCAGATAATATTCATTTGACGACATATTATATGATTAAAATTCATTTATAATTTGTCATTTACAATACAGTAATGAAATAATTCAAATTAAAGAAAGAAATGATTCCAAATTGTTATAAATTTGGCGGTTTTATTGAATAGCATGATTATAAATTTATTAATTAGAGAAGAATTTGTGCTAAAAATAATAAATTTCTTAGTACATTAATTAATCGTCAATTTTATTATAGAATTGAAGAATATAAAATAACAATAGTTCAAAGAAATAAAAAAATAAAATTTCTATTTCAAATAAATCAGATTATTCTCTCTTAATCAGATGATTGTAAAATTGTACTTTTCGATTCTTAGAGATTAATGAAGATTTATTATTTGCAAGTAAAAGATTAAAGCAAACAAAAATGTTGTTTTGTAAGGAGTGCAGTTAAATACCATAATACCAGGCTTTCAGAAGAAAATAAATTCCAAGACGACATCTAAAATATATGTGATTATTTCACCAAAAAAATCTGAATGTATTCCTCTTCAATCGGGTTGCCAACCATTGTGTGCAAAGAACTATTTTCCTTTTTCAAAGCTATTGTGTTGCCAAACGTTAAATTGTTCTCTAGACGATTCGAATAAATCCTGTTTTGTTATTTTTCGAATTATTTTCGGCTGACTAGTCTTCGACTCCTTTTACATTATTAGAATAATATTACAGTTATAAAGAATTCGTCTATCTGAATTAATTGAAAACGATAATCAATTAATCATTTTTATAGTTTTCTAAATGTGTTTGTTTATTTTGGGAAAAAGTAACTACTTTAAATATTAGAACAGAATTTCCTTTAAATTCTACGGATAAAATGGCGCAAATTTGAACAATTTCTTTAAAAAATGCATACATTTTTTATTACGTGAGATTTAGTTGAAAGTTATAAGACTTCAATTTTATAAAACTGGAACATATAAGAAATGTAGTGTAGTTTTTAAATTGATTATACCTTATATAAAAAATGGTTAATAATGGTATGTGTCTCAGAATTGGAAAAACTTTTATTATTAAAAGAGTTATTATATATTTCAATAGAATATTTATAATTAATCCAGTATTTATTATAAGTATTGTCAGTTTTGATAATTTAAAAATATATAAGAATAATTTTTTTCTAAACAAAATTATTTTAATAATCGGCAAAAAATCTTTCTCTCTCTACATATAATAAACTGGATATGCTTTAAAATGAAATATAGCATAACAATAATACTTGAAATATAGCAAACAAAATCAGAAAGTGAAGTGTTAGTACATAAAAAACAATGTGCAATTAAAAGATATATCAGTCAGTTGAATACGTTTTTAAAAACTCTGTAATAATATTAGATAATTAACAGAAAAGCTTAAAGAGATTCAAATAACGACTTTAATTTGATACAATTTGGAGTTTAAAAACAGTTTTATGAAGGAATTATGGTGATCAAACTATGAATATGATTTTTATTTCAAATTAAATGTAACCAATAATTTTGATGATCCAGCTGGAAGCTAAAACCATATAAAATTAACCATATTAAAACTATTTTCGTCCTTTTAAATGTTATTATTATGAAAATAAATAAAAGTAAAACTCTTCATATTACTTCCAATATAGCATTTAACTTATTATTTTAATTTTAAAACCATTTGTTTCAAAAAATTATGTAAAAAAATTGATACTAATTTTGTAAAACTTTTAATCATATATTTTATTTGCGTTGTCAAAATATCAGTTCATTATTATTTCATTACTAATTTTTAATAATGTTTTTAATATGAAATCAGTAGTTATTTTAGTAAAGAATTAACACGTTTTTTTAAATTCAAATTAATACATTTTATTTATTATAATTGTATCAGGAATCGAGCTTATTAATGAAAACTAAGAAAAAATTCAATTTTACAGAATTATGTTTGAATGATAATATATTATTTAAAATATGTATTCTATTTAATAATGAAAATTTTTGTACATATGCTTTTTTTATCGCATGCATTGTCAAGAAAATTTACCTACTTCAAAATGGCTGATTTCATTTGAATTTCAATGAAATGGTGTTGCATTTTTACTGTGTATTATTGGTTATATGATAAACAGAATTTCAAATTATTTTATAAATATTTTTACTAAAAAAATGATTACATTAAAAAGAGTGAACATTTTGTTTTTTTTTCTTATTTTTTCTAATAATTCCTATATATGGTAATGGTCATTAATAAGTATGATAATAATGCATATTAATAAAATTGGTATATTGACACTAACAAATGGTATATTATTGTTCTGAAAAAAATCTAACTTCATATGAGCTGTTTTTATTATAATTTTATTGTGTTGAAAACTTAAAAGCTGTTTTTTTCAGTTTGCTTTTTTAAAAAATGATTTGAATATGATAAATATTTTTCTTAAAAAGCCTCCACGAATTCGTAAAACTAAACAATTAGATTATTTCTTATTTATTCTTTATCGAAATATTTAATTTAAATCACAAAATAATACATTAATTTTTCTTCAGCGTATTTCTGAAGAATACTACGCTTGAAAAATATAGGAAAGCGAATTATATCCTTTTAATCTTCTTTCAATTAATTAAAATTTATCTAAAATACTACTTTTAATTTTAAAAATATTGTAAAAAACCATTTTTGGCAGGTGTTTAAAAAGTTTAATTTATTATTAATTGATGTGGTTTCAAAAGCTGAAATATCACTCTGAATATTCCTTGAAATAAAATTATTATGACAATTAAGTACTTAATTCTAAATTACTTTAGTTTTATTGTATTCGAAAATTCAATATTAAAACTTGTAACATCATTATTTCAAAGTGCAAACGATTCCTGTATTTACTCATTATTATTGCAAAAGAACAACTAAACCCAACGTTCACTTCATTCACGTTTCTTTGCCCTCGAATAATAAATAACTTCTGCACTAATAACTGCATTTTCGAGCGAAAGTTACTTTAGAAGAGTCCCTTTTCAGCGCCGAGTCACGATTTTCAAACTTGCTTTCACTACAGCAGATCGATCCTAGTTTACGGATAAACGTGTGCTATCGCGTTAATATTTGATTCGCTGATCAGAAATCTAGAGAAGTGTCCAGAAATTTTTCCCAATGGAGGAAGGCAATAGATTCAATGTGCAGCAGTTTGGTTGTTGCACGTGATAAATAAATATTTCAGAATTTCGTTACTTTATTATAAGACACTCGGATATTGATGTTGCGTTAATTTTCGCTTTCTGTTTCATTCTGTTTCTAATTTTTAAATATCAAGGTTCTAACTGAAGAACTGTGAAATTTCAAATATTTGTGCTAAAGATTTTGTTTAGATACTTACGTATTAGACCGTCCAACTTTATTGCCAAATTTGAAGTCTTTGAAAATGAGTTGCTAAACCACTAATTATGGGAATCAAGCAATGGTGTAGTCCGTTGATCTTTATCGCCAAATTTAAATTCGTCGCCAATTACCAAACCATTGGTGATCGTTGGCGAAGATGGCATAATACTTAAGTACCAAGATTTCATATTGATTAAAGGATTCTCGAAAATCACATAAAAATAGTGTCAACCGTTTAAAAATTCCTTTAATAACGACTATTCTGGATGGATACCAGAAATTGTAACAAATGGTTTTCAAAGACTGCAAAAAGCCAAAAGCGACAAATTGCCTCAAAATCTTTCAATTTTGGAGACCGTATATTAATTCCGTCTAGCCGCATTATTATGACTTCTCTATAAAAATTGATATTTACTTTTTAAAACAATTATGTATTATTAAAAGTGATATTTGTACTTAAATCTTAAAATGATCTTTGATATTAAGAAGCACATAATTATCTTTTCAATAATATCAATTTCATTTCTACACAATATCCTCTTTAAAAGAAACAATTCTTTTTATTCTATTTAATACATTATCTTAAAAAATTATTTAAGATACTATACTATCTAATTAGGATATTATGATATACTAAGAAATATTTAGATACTATACTATACTATATAAAAGAAATATATATTTATAATAAAATGGGTGAGAACTATGGTTGAATCTTAAATGGCTATTATAGGTCACGGTACAACCCTTTCCGTAGGAAGTACTTCCCATCGTCCTTGGGAGGACACTAACTCCCAGTCATTAGTGTACTCTTCAAGGTGGTGATATCCAATTACTATGCTGGAAGCATCTAATCCTATTTTTGAAGTGCCCCCATGGAGGGGGTAATAACGGTTCAAAAAGAACTCAACAATCACCAAATCAATATTTTTACCTTAACTGATATAGAACTAATAAAGCTTTGAATCACAAACAAATTTGAATTCAATTTAAAGCAACAGTGTCTTCTTTGATAAAAAAAGGAACAAAAACAAAAGAATTATTTTAAATTCCCCCGCAGACATACAAAATCCAAAAAGAAAACTTCAGAGCCTAGATCCCTTAGGAAGAAAAAAAAGTGATTTATAAAACCTACTAACACATTACACCCGCACTAACCGGCGCAAGTCTTTTTAAAATTCATTCAAAGACTCAGACCATTTCGGCTCTTCATTTGAATTTCTCCATTGTCATTCTGGATAATAACTTTTACCGAGACAACTGCGAAATTTGCACAGCAAATACATGTCACTCTCTTCAATGTTAAGTTCACCTGCTTCGAGGTCCATAAGGTAGCAGAACAGCCATTTACTCGAGAAGAAGGGGAGTTCAGAATCGTGTTCTACTGCGTGAATAATGAGCTGCAAGAAGACGAAGCAGCATCCCCGGCTACATAAATCGCAATATATAGTTGCTCACTTGAATAAACAGCCATGGCGGGTATCTCTTGAGATCGCCCAGCCTTGCCTTCTGATGATATAATACGATTTCGAACGATTCAAAGACAAATGCTAGCACTGAGGCACATAATTTTTTGTAATGACATGATGTTTTTTGGAAGTTCCTTCAAAGTCTGGCTTTGTATGCTATTAAGTGAAAGTTTTCAGTGAGTTTCGTATGGGAGTGGAAGAAGGTAATATCTGGCATTCAAATTTCCTCGTATATCGCCAAGTTGTATTGTGAAAATGGCTGTTGCAATCTTATGGATGTTTAGTGATTTGTGGATAAGTTGATGCGTTACACACAAAATGGTACGGTAAGAAACGCTTATTTTAATCGTTAGATTATTTGCTGACTTGTATGGTCGAATTGTTGATGTTAAGTGACTTGCATACAGTGTTTTGTTTGACTGTTTTTATTAGCCACGTTTTGGACTGATGTCTCTACGATTTAATACTAGTTGCAATTCAAGAAAATTTCTTACTTTAATTACTCAAACATCAAAGTGCTAAAAAAGTCTTAAATGCTTAAAAAGTCAAAATTGCTGGATAGAAATAATTGAAAAATGAAGAATATTATTGTAATTTTATTTCGTTATTTCCTTTAATTCAATTCTAGTTTATTAATTAATATTATTGCAGTTTATTTAATAAATAATAATTTATAATTTATGACCAAAGTATTTTTTTAGTCATTAAGAGAAATTTTTTGGAATGATAAATTTATGGATATTTAATGCTTCATATTATCTTTCTTTGAAATTATACGTCACAATAGTATTATAGCACAAAAAACTAAGTCGTAAGCTAAACACTGTGCTTAAATATTGGCTTATTATTAAAAAAAACCAAGAACTTATTTTTGAAATCAATTGAAATGAAATTTTACCATGCATGAATATAATTTACATCATTGTATACGAGCCTAATATACTTTTGACTGCAATTTTTTGGTTTTAAAAATGTCCAATCGGGAAATATCAATTGAACTTAAAAAGCCATGATGAACAATGGGCAATAATTGTATTCATATCTAGAAGCTACTTTTAGCCACTAAAAGCCAGGATATATTTTTGTTGATTTTCTACGAGGAATGATTTCCTATTGTCTTGAAGAATATTTGTTCTTGGAATGTGTTAGATTTTCTGCTGATTTTACCGGAAATGGTTCTAGTTCTAGCCAGTGCAATGAATAATCACAGACCTCACCACTTCAAGAAACCCCTCCCTCTGAAAAATCCGGGAACTCCTCGACTACCCCGGATTGGTCTCATGGATAGTCCCTCCGAATGTGCAATGACCACTATTGTTGAACTACCCTCCGCAAAAAAAGTGCCACCTTCTCCAATACAAAAAAGTCAGCCTAATCTGAAAAATAGTGACAGCAATGACAGTGGCGTTGAATCATCATCTACTTCCAGTGTTGCCCCTTCTGGAGCATCTAGAGGAAAAGCTCTTTTTCAGTCAGCTTCTATGTTGTTGGCGTGTTATATAAGGGTGAGTGAACAAAATTTCTTTAAAATTGAGATCGAAATGCTTAAAAGATAAATAAATGTCCATTTTCCTCTTTCATAAAAATGTATCATACGTAATCCATTTCTCTTCATAATTTTCAAGACTCTGACTTGAATATGAAGTTATTTGTATCACTTCTCGAAAAGGCAATGCAATTTATATAGTAAATAAGGAATTTTAGTGAACTTGAATTAAATGGATACCGTGGGAAGTGAAAACAATATTCAATCAAGCCACGAAAAGAAATAAAGAAAAAAATATGCTACAAAAAGCGATGTTGGATATATTTGGTTTATTTCTGGTAAATTTAAACAAATATATAATATTTTTTATTTAGTATTTACAATTTGATAGAGAAAAGAAACTAATAATCTTTTATTTAGAAATTATTTTAAAACGACAAATTCCCTTTTGACTACGAATGCGAAACGATTTCTCTTTATTTTTTATAGATTAAGTTTTTAAAAGATTAGAACAATATGAATTAGACATTAATGCAATAATGCATTTTCAGATGCCAATAGTATAAAACTAAATATTTCGAATTATTACCCACATGAGTTATTCCAAAAATATATTCCGGTGTTCGAATTACATTTCAAAATTATAATCATTGTGATTTTTCACATCTTGATTAAAATTATATTTCGCTATTTAATGTTTACCAAAAATAAAAATACCACAGAATACTGAATAACTGAGATTCTTCTAATTTGAAAACAAAAAAGAAAATATCTAACCACATGTTTAAAATTTCAAATTTTTACTTTTAAGCACCATGTAAAAAGTATTTTCAAATGTTCCATATATATTCCTTATTATAATCATTGAGATTTTTTTAAATCTTTATTTATATATAAAACAGATATATCTCGGAATTTATTATAATCTAAGTAAATGTAAAAATAACTTAGTATTTCATGTTATTGAAATTACTGTAATTTGAAAAAAGAATTGTGAAATATGTTATTGTAAATGTTTGTTAATTTCCTTCCAATCATTTTGATTTATCTTCAAAGAGATCTGTACATTTATAATTTGAAAATAACCTTTAATATATTTTGGATTATTCGTTTGATAAATAAAAATTTAATTCGTATAATTAATTTGAGGCTTTTTTATGAAATATTATAAAATATAATCTTTATCAAAATAATATAGGCAAAATGTTTGTGAAAGTATCAGTCATACTTAAAAAAATTTCATTTTAATAAAATTATAGTTATTAAAAACATTATCAATACTTTGTGAATAATATTATTGAAATTATCTTCTTAATAATTTTAGGGACCCATTTCTGTAAAAATTATTGAGTTTATATTATTAAAATATAATTTTATATACTTTTAATGTTAGAGAGGAGCATACAGAATATAAATCTTAAAATTTAATCTAAAATAAGTATTAAGTAATCAATAGTTTTATTTAGAATAATAAATTTTCATACACAAGGGGAAATGTAAAAACAGTTTTGTATTTTGCAATACAAACTGTTATTTTCCATTGTAGATCTATATTGTAGTTAGAATCGTTTTCATTTATGCCTTAGAAAAGAAAACATCCATTTTCATAAACAATTTTTTATATGATCGATTTGAATTAATTATGAAATTGACGATATTTCCTTTCAAAAATTTCTGCATTTTTCGAAATTTTATTGTTCAAGTCTATCACTTCTATCGAAATTCAAAATACATATAATCGATAATGTACATATTATTTGTATTAGTAATGTTTAATATTATTAATATGCTAAACATTTTAACTGTCTTAATTGAGGGCAGACGATAATTAATTCATTGCTATAAAAACATGTGAAAAATAACCTTAACGTTATAAATATTTTTCAAATGATTTGTTATGCTGTAGTGTGCCATAAAATATAAATTTATACCGAAAACAAATTCATCTTTTTCCTTAATTACTAATATTTTTTACTAATTATCTTATTTTTGTAATATTTTTTAATGGAAAGCTAGTCAAAATTCGCCAATGTTAGCTATATCTAATTAGAAACAAATGTCACTAAATTTAAGCTTAAATTTAAAAAAAATAAGTTTTTTGCTCAGAAATTAGTTTCTAAATAAATTGGTTTTATAATATTTTACTTTTACATTTATGGTTTGTATTTTCCTTTACCATTTTTGATTACTCATTCAATTTAAGAGTCTTCAATCGTCTTGCTATTTATCAAGCTATTTAATTTAGAAATAGTAAACGTATAGGTCGTCAATATTTAAATCTTTATGCATAATGTTTCTTGTTCTCAAACCTGTAAGGTTCAAAGCTGATACTATATTATATACATATTGATGTATTCAAATGTAACATTATATAGAAATATAAAATATTACACATATATGCACATATACATTGGCAACATTATACTATAGACAGTTATAATTTTGTGATGTTTCCTTAAACACAGTGCTTAAAAATAGTTAAAAAGATTCTGTTTAATAAAATAGTTGAAATACTAGCATTACACAGAGTATGCTTTTTATATGCTGTTTTGTTATACGCCATTTAGTCCATAAAACATTTCATATTTTAGGCAGTGCTAATTTGATTTAGGTATTGCGCATTTTATCTCAAACATTAATAATGAATCAATTCATACACTACACTTTGTCTGATATATAGGAGATTTTTATTTACATCTATGACGAAGTATTTATTTTTTTAATATCACTACAAACCAAATTCTATTGTCTAGAACTACTAAATTTAATACAAAAGAATTTTAGAACGTGGAAATGTGCTATTAGGATAAAATTTTAGAAGTTTTAATACGAAATTCATTTGTTTAAAAAGGAAGTGTTATATTAAAGTTTTTCCAATTATATTATAGAACAAAAACTATTTTTTACACCATTTTAAAATGTCAAAGATTATCTTATCAACGATACGTATGCGTATTTATATGTTTTGATTAAATAAAAAAAAATAAAAAAAAAACAATATTTTTAACTATTGGTGTTTATATCATTTTCATTGTTTAATGAAAACTTTATCTATACTTATAATAAAGCTCAATGTGTGTGTGTGCGTGTGTGTGTGTGTGTTTCTGCTGACGCTCTGCAGGCCAGACCGTTCGACCTACAGCTACCAAAATTTGCACGTGTCTGCCTTGGGGGCCGGGAATGTGCACCTCGGAGGTCCTTTTTTGAATTTTTAATTTAAATTTTAATTAATTAAAAAACAAAAGAAATTTTAATGTTTTTTTTTTGCTATAACTTCCTAAAATATGACTTCACAAAATGGATTTTTGAATCAAGTTAAAGCTAAAAAATTAGCTTTTCAATTAGATTGATGTTTTGACCTATAAATTAAAATTCCATTTTTATTGAATTGTTAAACATTTAATTTAATCATATTTTTCAACTATTTATTTCGCATAAAATAAAAATAAAATTTTATCTTCACGAGGATCTAAAAAAAATTAGCTTTTAATAAAATTTCCATCCCATTTTCAGAAGTTCTGATTAAAAAAAATAAATTAACTACTGCCAAAAATAAAGCAGAAAAATATAATTTTCATCACGTGATTATATGAAATGAAATAAATAGGAAATGTGATATCTTTTATCAAATGAACTTCTTCAACCTCGCACAAAATGTTGGACACAGAATACCGGCGGAAGTCTTCCTAGTGCATTATAGAGTAAGTACTCAAAAGAAATTTCTGTTTCACTATGCTGAGTTCAAATTGCAGTTGCAAATGAATTCGACATAGGGATCAAATACACTTTTAAAGTTCCATGTTGGAATTCAAAAGCAGTTTTCGAATTGTCTAATTCCTTAGAAAGTGTTTAAGCTGAAAATAGCATTCTTCTGAACAAACAATCTAGACAATGAGAGATGCGGAGGAATTATAAGCGTGTGCATTATAAAAGATGTAAGAAATCTGCTGTGTATGAGTTGGTTCTGAAAAGAATTAAATTTGTAAATGCAGAGAATACTATAATTAAGAAAAACAGATTAACACACAATCCAAGGTGCTTTTTTAATCACGTTTTCAATTTTTTTTTAAATTATCAAATATGTTAGTTTATTTTTAAAAAATCTAGATATTTTGGTTCTTTTTTATAGTTGTTTTTCCCGATCAGATTTCGTTTTTCTGCAATACTGAGTGTTTAAATTTTTATAAAATATTTTGTATAGAAGATAGGTCTTTAAAATTTTCTATGTTTATTTAAAATTATATTATTTTTATGACCTTGCAAAGTTCTTTTTTTTTAAAGAAATTACTAAGTAAATTTTTATCCACAAATCAAAGCGATAAATGTCTGTTTTTCCATGACCTCTATTTTATAATCTTTATATTTTTAAAATGATAAGGCTTTTTCCTAAATACGATAGAGGCTTGAAATTTTGAGTACAAGTTCATGATTATGTATTTAATAAAAATGACAAGCAATATGTATAAACTGCTTCATTATAAAAAGCAGTTTTTTTCGATGCTAGTGATAAAATGAAGTTATGCTAAATTTCCCTATTTTTTACACCCAAATATGGTGAAAATTTTATATTAAAGTAAACGCTAAATATATCTACTAATTCATGCGTAATTTTATGAAATATGTTTCAAAGAACCTAAAAAAAGATTGAATTAAAAATACTCATATTTGAAAAAGTAGTAGCAAATTTAAAACATTGAAGTTTTCTCTTAACAGACAAATTAAAATGTTCTTTTTTCTTTACAGAATATTTTTATTTCAATGTTAACTTACACTATTTTAAGACTTTTTTGTATAATTCTTGAAATTAAAAAAAAAAAAAACTTAAGGTACCGTATCTCCTTAAAATGAAAACACATCTTTTTAATGATGCCATTATAACAATTTATGAGAAATATTTTGTATTAGTTTCATTAATATATTTCTTTGTTATTCTGAAATTCATCATGCTATCATTGTTTTGTTAAACATTTAACCGTATGCATTTCTTATTGTGTTCAGAGAAATATATTTTTAATATCTGTGTAGTTAACATACGACATAAGTATGCAAAGTTGCACTTTTATGCTAAACAAAACAAAATAAAGAAGAATAAATAAGGCCATTATGCTTTTTATAGCATTTTCATATCATGGAATTTGAACACATTATAAATGTTCATCTGCGCAGTTGATATAGACTGAAAATTAACAAACAGGATCGGTATGCATTTTTATGGCATTTTCATATCATGGCATTTGACAACATTATAAAAACAGTTGATATAGACTGAAAATAGACAAACAAGATCGTTATGGAATTTTATGGCATTTTCATATCATGGAATTTGACAACATTGCAAATGTTCATCTGCACAATTGAAGTATACTGAAAATAGACAAACAGAACAAACATGGATTTTTATGGCATTTTCATATCATGGAATTTGACAACATTATAAATACAACTGATATAGACTGTACACAGTTGATATAGACTGAAAATAGACAAACAGGATCGTTATGGATTTTTATAGCATTTTCATATCATGGAATTTGGCTACATTATAAATGTTCATCTACACAGTTGATGTATACTGAAAATAGGTAAACAGAATCGTTATGGATTTTTATAGCATTTTCGAATCATGGAATTTGACACCATTAAAAATGTTAATCTAGGATCATTATGGATTTTTATGGCATTTTAATATGATGGAATTTGACACCATTAGAAATGTTCATCTACACAATTTTTATAGACTGAAATTAGGCAAACTGGACAGTTATGGTTTTTTTGTAATATTTTTATATTATGGAATTTGACAGCTTTAGAAATGTTCATCTACAGAATTGATATAGATTGAAAATAGACAAACAGGACCGTTATGGTTTTTCCGTAACATTTTTGTATCATGTGACTTGACTCTCATAGAAATATTCATGTACACAATTGATAGTATAGATGTAAGTCATTAAAATAACAAGTTTTTAATATTTAATGCCGTTTTAAAACCTTATTTTAGATAATCAGAACAACAAGTTATGCACAAAAGATTTGACTGAAATTTGAAAAAACAATTGATATTTACTGTGATTCTATTAACTTTTTTACAGATATAAGCTATTAAAATACTACTTTTAATAGCCTATTCATGCTTTAAAATCTAATTTAAGGTAATCGCTCACATCAGATTAGACATAAGATATTTGATTGAAATTAAATACAATATTTCTATATTTTGTATTTGATATGTCTATAAATATTGATAACGCAATATTTATGATGTTCTAGATCATCACTAAACACGACTGTTATTCATTAACAGTTTTACTTCAATTTTTGATAGCTAAGCCATAAAAATTTTTCTTATTATTTAAGAGTTTACACGTGGAATAAGCATATGAAGTGCTAGTTATATGAAAGACAATGAGTAATTAGAAGTCATTACTCCAACATATGCAATTTAAATTTCTTTAAGATGTCATAGAATTCAACTTCATTAGGTATTCAATGAGCAAAACAGCGGTAAAGCGGTTAAAATTCCATATCTTTAATAGTTATCACAAGTTGGCGCTTAAATATATTTGATCTAAAGAATTCCAAACATAAAATTATACATCAGACATAACATTGACCGAGAAATAATTGAAGTAACGCTAATATAAGTTTCTTGGTGAACCTCCTGGTCTCCTTGTCTAGTTAGTCTAGATATTGAAAGCGTTGTTTATATTTTAAAATATATTAATAAGGTGTCCCTAAAAATAATATAAGGTGTTCTAAATAATATAAATATATTTATTATAATATAAGTTGTTCCTAAAATAAAATAAGCTGCCTTAATATATATAGTATAAGCTGCCCTACATAGCTTATACTACAGTGTGGCCATAATTAAACTGACAGTGCTCACAGTGCTCTGTAAAGGGATCTATTTGCGAGAATGGCGCCACATTTTGTAGGAAGATTAAACAAGACGGGGTACGAAGGATTCCGCGAGAAAAAAATTATTTCCAAAAATCACCTGTAGGGGAATATGTGGCGTGTATATATGAATATGTAATAGAAAATAGAGTGTTAACAATTGCAAATCAATACGGAAATAAAGTTACCTTTTTATTTTGCACATTTGCTGATTTAGCTCAAGTGCAATATGGCAAAACTTTTTAAAAAACGAAAAATTTACATAAACACCGATAAAGTCTCTTTATCTGCAATTTCACTTACTGAGAAACGGAGAACGCTGAGCAAAAGAAGAAGTTCTTTATTCGAATTTAACGTTACATCCATTGCCACAATTCCAGTTTACCTTAAGTCCAAGGTCTATCAGGAGTTGTCCAGGACCTGGCTTAGTTGAAGGATAACATATCACGGACTGTACGGGAGATTCCTGCAGACATGTTACTTTCTGTCGTTGTGAGTACTGTGCACAGAATGCAATATGTGGTCCACAAACACGGTGGCCACATTGAACATTATTTGAATGTGCAAAAATAAGAAAATTTTATTTCCGTATTGATTTGCATTTGTTAACACTCTATTTTCTATTGCACAGCTCCACATATTCCCCTAACGGTGACTTTAGGAACTGTTTTTTTCGCGGAATCCTTTGTCCCCCGTCTTGTTTAATCTTCCTACAAAATGTGGCGCCGGCTTGCTGGCTCAGAGAAGGCTAGTCTTCCTCGTGTTCTGGAAGTCCCAGGTTTGAGTCCCGTTTCGGGCATGGTTGTTATTCTGTGTGCTATCTGTGAGATGTGTGAATGTGCCCCCCCCTGTAAAAAGGGGTTGTGCAAGCGAATGTGGTGAGTGTGTAGCAAAGTCGTACTCTTGGCCCTAGTTGGCGCTACTCAAATACAAGAGACGCTTCATTCGGCTTAAATCTGCGGCTGGGCTCAGCAGCGGGCTTGTCCATGACAAGTGCCATTTGACACAACAACAACAACAAAATGTGGCGTCATTCTCGCAAATAGATCACGCTACAGAACACTGTGAGCACTGTCAATTTAATTATGGCCACCCTGTAGTATAAGCTATATAATAAAGCTGACGCTAAAAAGATGATATAAATATCCCCAAATACGCCTTTTTATTTGAAAAAATATTAATTACTCTTTGTATCCAATATTATCCCCATTGGGACACCACCAAATGAGGATGTCAGGTTTCCGGCATGGTGGTTGGATCTCACCACAATGCTGGGCTCATAAAAAGGGGGTGACTCCTCCTGTTGATAATGTGGCGTACTTCCTTAGGGAAGGGTCATAACATAGTCGCTGATGGTCCTAAGGGCTCAACCATAGTTCCCTACAGTGTTGTTGTTGCGGCAGTCCAGTCAATCATGATTTATTATCCGTGTGTCATCAGGAAGGTCGGTGAGTCAGTGGTATGACTTGTGTTAAGTATTAATGATATGACTTGTGAACAATTACTTCTAATATTGCACACTATAAAAGTCTCTGATCAGTATTTAATTAAATTTGAAATAAGGAAACTCTACAGTAAAATAAATCCGTTGAGATAAAAATGTCAGTACCTGGAAAAGCTTGCGTTTGTTTGAGAAAAAATCTTATAATATTTAATGTTCAAATTGTTTGTAAATGGGACGTACTTCCTTACGGAAGGGCTATACCGTAGCTGGCGATGTCTTTAAGGAATTAACCACAGTTCTCGCTAGTGCTACTGTTGCGGCAGTCCAGTCATTCAATATTTATTATCCGCGTGTCATCAGGCGGGTCAGTGAGTCATTGATATTGTTACAAGTGGGCAAGCACAGCGAAAACATGCCAAAGTTGGCGACGTTTGGTGAGGTGCTACGCGCTAGCTTGGTTGGTTTGGTGAAAGGAATAGTCTAGTAGCCGCTGGATCTCGTGCGTTGTGTTAAAAAGTTTCGCGTGTTTCGGGGCACGCGCTTCCTCGGCTATATAAGGGACGAGTAGCCGGAGTCAGTTTTAGTTTTTACCCTCTCGGAAGAGAAGCGTCTCGCTGGACTAGCGGATTAGTGAGCTGTGTTTACGTTTGCTGTTAATGTTGTATAATTGAGCTCGCTGTGATTTACTATCTACTGTGCTATATGATATCTGTTTTGCAGTCTGTGTTTATTGAGCGTAAGGCTTGTATTTACGCTGTTAGTGACTGTTGACTGCTGGATTGTTTTTTACCTGAGGTTTTACTTTATCTTCATCCTGTAAATACCTGTAAAACCGCTGTAAATAAATTTGTTTGTGGTGTCCTTAAGTAAAGTCCATTCAATCCGAACCCGCTACGCTAAAAACGTAACAATATGACTTGTGTTAATTATTATTCATATGACTTGTGTACAATTACTTCTTATATAGAACACTATAAAAGCCTCTTATCATTGTTGAATTAAATTTGAAATATGGACTGAAAAAGTAACTGAAATAACTGAAAACGTTTGAGCTGTTTTGAGAAAAATTCTTATATTATATAATGTCAAAATCGTTTGACGTTTCTCTTTATATTAAAAATAAGTAATTCAGTTTTCTATTTACATTTATTGTAAAATTCGGTATTATAAAACGAATCGTCTCTAAAATAAAGATGACAAAATCTATAAAAGGAATCTATTCGGTTCCATATTCAAGGGTCTCAAACTGACAGTGTCAAAACCGAGATAAAAAACATTAAATTCACTCAAAAATGACAGAAAGACAGCCATGAAGAGTTGATTTGACAAGTAACTTTAATAAAGTTACGATTCCTGCCAACAATTTTTAAGGCAGTTTATTACAGTTTTATTATAAGAATTCGGATGGAATCACATTTTTTTGTTTGCATTCTTTTTAGAATTTTTCTGGATATGAAAATAAACAAACAAAAGGAAAAAAAAAGGAAGCAGTTACAGTTATACGAGAAGCACAGACGGAAAATAATTTTGAAACTCCTTTTTTTCCCTTTTCCTTTTTCAGCTTTTGTACTTTAAAGTTTATTTTTTCTGGAATAAAAATTTAATCTTTTCTTACCTGTGTTTTTGAGATCTGATCTTGGATTATTTGAAAAGTATGTCAAAACTATTTCTGATTCTGAAGAAAGAAAACTTTTTGACTTAAATTAAATATACACTGACTGAAAAATTTTGGCTTTATTTTGAAATTGAAGATATTTTTCTCGTGACAATTTTTAGGTTTTGTATAACAAATGCATTTTTTATATTAACAGAAGTAGAAACTTTTAGAAAGCTTATCGAAAATGAAAAGAGGGTAAAATTTTGAAAAAATTGTTTGATACCATTGGATATAAAAAACATCACGCACTTTAATTCCAAAATATTTTCTATGACTTTTATAGTATATACTTATAGAAACGTGTTAGTACTTTTATTGTCTATACTTATAGTAACGTGTTAGTACTTTTACTGTCTTTACTTATAGTAACGTGTTAGTACTTTTATTGTCTATACTTATAGTAACGTGTTAGTACTTCTATTGTCTATACTTATAGTAACGTGTTAGTACTTTTATTGTCTATACTTATAGTAACGTATATATTATACGTGTTGGCTCTCTACAGACCAGACCGTTTGATCAACAGCTAAGAAATTTGGTACATGTATACCTTGGAGGTTGGGAATATGCACCATGGAATCCTTTTATGATTTTTTAAAATTAGAATTTTAATTATCAATTAAAAACCAACTTTCCCATCAAAAGTTTTTTTTTTCATTTCCCCACTGCCAAATGAGTAGGACTTCAGTCTTTTCACAAGCCAACAATTTCAAGATTGACATGTTTTCGTCCGATCAATTCAAACGATTCTGTTTATTTTATTAATGTTTGATTCAATTAAAATCGTTAATTAATTAATACAAATTAATTAAACACTGTTAATTAATGCATCCTTTAGATTCCTTCAAAAGTACTTTTGAATTAAAATGAAACAGAGTAAAGGAAATAAAAATTTTATTTTGCATAAATGTCATGTAAAATTCCCGCTTGCTCATTGTGTTCTGTTTGCTGATAAATATTTTCATTAAATACGGATTTGATCTTGATTAGTCTGTTTTCTGTTTTGCTTTGATTCAGATAAACAGCGTAAATAAATTGTTTACAGATTAGTTGCGTGCTTTTGAAATTAAACAATATTTATGTTAGTTATATATTTTTCGTATATCTTTATAGTTTTAAGTATAAAATTCTTTGAGTAGTCCCCCCCCCCCACACACACTCAAGCTAGTGAGGTTAGGATTAAAATGTTTTCGACTGATTACTTCAAATGATTCTGATGCCTTTAAAATTATACATTGTTAATTAATCGTTTTATTCATGATAAAATTGAAAAAAAGATATTACATGAATTAAACTCAATTAATGACAAAATTAGAGCAATGCATATTACATTATGGCTGAAGGTCTTTATAATATTATGAGGGCAATATATGACTATTAAATTTTGAAGCTTTAAAATATTTTGATAAAAAAGCTACTAAAATAGGAGTTGCATAAAATATTTATTTGTTAAACTTTTAACTAACATTAAGGTTGGCAAACTGGCAGGTCGCAAAAGGCGGATAATTATGAACTATATGTTGTAATACTAAGTAAAAATGCAATAAAAAATTAAGTAAAATTAAGTGGTGACGATAGTTTTAAGAGTAGATGAGTAAAGGTAAAGTGAAATAAAAATAACATAATGAAATGTGAATTGCTTTAAGGAATATTAGATGAGTAAAGGTAAAGTGAAATAAAAATGGCTTAATGAAATGTGAATTGCTTTAAGGAATAATAAATGAGTAAAGGTAAAGTGAAATAAAAATGGCTTAGTGAAATGTGAATACTTTTAAGAAATATTAGATGAGTAAAGGTAAAGTGAGATAAAAATAGCTTAATGAAATTTGAATAGCTTTAAGGAATAGTAGATGAGTAAAGGTAAAGTGAAATAAAAATAGCATCATGAAATGTGAATAGCTTTAAGGAATATTAGATGAATAAAGGTAAAGTGAAATAAAAATAGCTTAATGAAATGCGAATAGCTTTAAGGAATAGTATATGAGTAAAGAGAAAGGGAAAAATATTTATGAAGATGAAATAATGAAAAAATAAATATAGTGATATAAAAAGTAGTTCGATAGTATAAATAGTATTCAGAAATGGATAAAAGTGTCACTAAATATTGCTAGTAAAATAATCTGGATATTTTTTTACTATTTTATAAAACTGGATAATGTGTATGGCTATTAAAAGATTTTTGGCCTAAATAACGGGAAAATCTAGTTTAAACCTAAATTAAAATAGCACAATAATACGTTGAATAGTAGATGGGTAAAGAAGGTGACATAAGAATAATAAAATTATAAGTAAGGATAAAATTAGAGTATTTTCACAATCTTTACATTTTACTGTATTTACTCATTAATTATAATTTTAAGAATTATTGGTGGAAATATCTCATTTGAAAGTGTTCCTTTAAAAAAAGGCATTAATATAAATAAATTTTAAAAGATTGTTCGATTTCTTTAACGAATATAATGAATATAACTTTTCATTTATAACTTTTAAGAAAATTTAATAAGATTATGACATATAAAAGTTTTTAAACCGTTTTAATCTTATGTATTACAACATAAACATATAGAAAATTTCATTATTTTATTTTAAAAAAGAATAATTTAAATATAGAAAAATATGTATTAACTTTATTTTTAGGCAATTATTATTAACTGTTTTTGAAAAAATTGTAACGCCTCTTGTTGACTAATTTATAATTATTTAGTCATATAATATAATATATATAATCAACATTTTAGCAGTATTCATTTTTTGAATTTATATAACAATTTCCCGGTTTTTACTATAAAAGATTTGAAAAATTAAATTATTTATTCAAAATTTGAATTTATATTTTAAAAACAATTTCGCCATTTAAGTATGTTAATACAATGCGCCATTATATCCTATTTTATGAAATAATTTGAAAATATTTTCTGCGAGAACAAACTTTTATTTATTGATAAATTTAAAATATTCAAAAAATTCAAAAACGGCAGAAACAAAATATAAATTATGAAATCTACCTCCCCTCGTTTAATTTCAGATTTCAAAATTTCAAATCTCATTAAAAAGGTGTTTAAAAGGTGTTCTCATTAAAAAGGTGAGTAAAATATATATCCTCCATATTTCTAGGCAAATTCTTTTAATGTTATAATGCATTCAAATTTATTATGGTAGAAATAAAATATAAATGCCATTAAACCATTTTCCTATTAAATGTATATTTCTTTATTTACGGTTTAAAACGCAGACAGTAGGATTTGATAAAAAATTCTTTAATAAAATTTATGAAAACGTTTCGATGTTAATTAAGTATACTTCGTGAACTCACCTTCTACTTCAAACAATGGTTTCGAATCTTATTAAAATATTAAATTCAAGAAAATAAAACTTGAAGAGTATTTGTTTAAGAAAATGGTTTTGATAAATGATATTATCATTAAATATATTTTATGTTTAAAATCAAATAAAAATTATGCATATTTTGGAAGAATTATTTGCTTTTAAAACTTGTAAGTGCATTAATTTTTTTTTAAAAAATATATTGAATAGATTTAGAAGTTTATATTATAAATAAATAAGCAAATAGTTAATTAATAGTTATGGTTATTTATTTACTTGGAATAAATTTAAATAAAAGTGAAATGCATGGTTATATATATATATATATATATATATATATATATATATATATATATATTTGACTGATTCAGATACAAAAGCTGAAAGTATTTTCTTTTAGTTAAACATAACATTTCAATTCCTCTTGATAATAGTTTTTGAATTTTTTAACACATTACATAAATAGTTATTTTTGAAACTCCGGGGAAAACAGTTAGGTTATATTTCTTTCTTGTAGGTATATAAATTTAATAAACTTTTTTTTCTTAAAAATATAATGGCTTATTCATTTATGAAAATTGAAATTTTTCGGGCTGAAATACACTTTGCCAATGTAATCATACTCTAAAGTCATGTAAATTTTGTATTAGTTTGCTACCTCAAAGCTCAAAATAATAGATATTCATGTTTAAAAATGAGCATTATGGGTATCTACATATAACAATAAAAAACCTCAACACATTGTACTTTTGACTTCAGAATAATGTTTTAAGAATGCAAGAACACTATTGTATTGAAACAGAAATGAAAAAATATTTTATTTATACAACATTGTTTCTTTTCCAATGTTGGCAAGGTCAGACAGACAATATAAAATCGGATTAGCTTAAAAATAAATAGTCCATACGGCTAGTGCCATCATAATTCTGCATACAATTACTTCACTATGGTAACTAGCTGAATCTTGCATTTCTTTTTATTCTTTCTCTTTCCTTTTCTATGTCGGAAATCCCTACTCTATTGAGATAATAACACATTCTTCTAAGGAAAATGAATTGCAAACTGTTCATCAGAGGCAACACTAGTAGGGATAATTTCCCCATCTAAAGGGATTTTTCTCGTTTTTTAAAAAACTGAGTTTGATTGGTGGATGAGAGTTAGAAGGAGTCACGTGAGGTGACGTAAATAAAGTTAATAATGAATGACGGTCATCGTCTGCAGAAAGTTGGATATTTCTTTTGATATTATTGGATAAAAAAATTCTGAATTCCATTTAAATCATTCTTATTTGTTCTTTGTAGTTAAAACTTTGAAAATAACTGGCATACAAAACTGTTAATTTAGATAAAACTGCTGTGAATTTCTGAAGTTAGTAATATTTTTAATCATTTTAAATTAGCAGCCGTTGTTCATAAATTATTTAATCTAAAATAATTGTTGTATTTAATTTCAATTAAATATTTTGTAAATAATATGATATATAAAAACCGCAATATTTTATACGAGTTCTATTTTGATTAACATTTTTATGATATAATCAAGTTTGTGACATTATTGCTCAATCAAAATTTTAAGTATCTACGCAGTGAGTTTTCAATTCCACGTAATATTTTGCTGTGACATTTGTTAATTCATACATTTCTCTGAAGATAAACACTTAGTCAATTTCTACCTATAAAACTTTTTAATAATTATTTTTTCAGCAGTTTTTTTACATATATTTATATTTAACACTAATCTCTGTTAATTCTAAAACAAATTTTAGAAGAAAATAAAGTCGTATTGATTCATATAGCATTCGATTAAATTAATTTCTATTTCACCTAAGATTTTTGAGGGAAATAAAGGGTATCCTAAAATCAACGAAAGATTTGAATTTCAAATCATTCTTGTAATAAATTGTTGGCGATACTATTAAAATTTTCTTGACAACTGATAGTTTCGGGATAATACAAAGGGTGTGTAATAAGATAGAACAACATGTTTTCATTAATGACCAACATTTCAAAAATAACGAAAGTCTAGCTGTCACAGTTAGAAAATTTGAGAATTGTCGCCGTAGATCGCGTGATTTAACACCCTTGTATTTCTTTTTGTGAGGTTATTTGAAGTCAAAGTCATCTATGCAAGCAAGACCAAACGCACGAGTTCACTGAAGGACAAATTCAACACTGCATCAACAAAATTATAAACATTTTTGTAAAATGGTAATTAAAAATTTTGACAAAAGAGTACTTATATGCCAACAAAGCCGCGGTGGTCATTTGCCCTGAGTATTATTTGATACATAATACTCTCTCCTATTTACTTCATGATTCAATAAATTATATTAATTATAAAGGAAAAAATCGTGTTTATTTTATGTAATACAAATTTTGCGTTAACACTGCTCTATCATATAACGCTCCATTTTTACTAACCCTAAACTATCAGTCGTCAAATAGTTTTTTCAATAGGTTTGTAAACACTAGTACAACACAGATAGTAGCACTAACAATCAACACTACTATAGCAACAACTACAGTATGAATGGTGCCAATTTCAAATCTTGCTTAGAGGTTTAAGTGTTAATAAAAACTATTACTGAAAGAAGAATTTGCCAAAAGAAATTTAGAAATATGTTCTAAGAACAAACAAGAAATCTAATAGTTAAAAGCGGAAATCTGTACTTGTTTGCCTTGGTCTCATAAATTAACCATTCTATGGAAAAAATTTTGGATTGAAGGAATTATATGTATTATTAGACCAGATAAGTGTTTATCAAGTTTAGTAATAAAGTCCAATTCAGTTTTATTTTCAACAACTATACTTGATTTTTTAAAAAAGAATTTGTTGTTCTTGCAAGAAAAACAATAAAATCCAAATACGTAATTGAAAAAAAAAATCAAGTTAATTATTGCTAAGATATCAACACTTATATATTCATTCAAAGCCCAACAATTGTTTTATTTAAATCTTATATTTTATAGGTTTTTATTTTATAGGTATTTAAACTAAAGTTTTTTT
>JAOUZG010043444.1:5496924-5514753 GCA_026289955.1 Argiope argentata
CAATCGTTAATAAAATACTTTTTATTCATCCAATCCAGTTCAAGTAAACTTTTTAAAAACTTGTGGTGGATGACATTTGATGTTAATACAGTTTTTTCAAATATTTGTCCCTAAATTTTTTATTAATTAATTAAAAACTACTTTTCTCGCCAAAAATCTTCATTAACCCGCCGGCAAATATTAACATTTCCCCACACTAATGAGGTTAGGCTTAACATTTTTCCGGCCGATTACTTTAAACAATTCTGTTTATTGTCATAATGTTGGATGCCTTTAAAATCGAACATTATGAATTAATCGATTTTTCCGATTCCTTTTGAAGTACTTTCATATTAAAATAATACAGAATAAAGAAAATTAAATATTTCTTATTTGTATTGCATTACCCCAACTGGTGAAGAAATTCAGGCTTTTTACGTTGACACAATTGGTTTTGAATTCTCAATTGGCATTGAAAATTCAATGCTATATAATTTTTCTATCAATTATTTATAGTAATTTTAATTGTTAAGCTGTGATAGCCTGGTTGGTAGGCCGGTGGATTCGCACCCCTTGGGCAGCGATTTCGAAAACACCAGCCGAAATTTCTCCGGGTGTGGCGGACGCTAAATATGTCCTGGTAACAAAGTTCTCTACGTGGAGAGTGATACCACTGGGGGTACTGGGTCAGAGGTGATCGTTCTCTGTTTCAGATCTAAATTACGACCTGTAGATGAATGAATTAAGTCTGCAACGTAAAAATTGTTTATGACGTGTATGAGCTAGAAGTCAATATTCTGTCTTCCGGTGCTTAGGGGTTCATACCCTCAGAATCTCCGGGGAGCACCTCGTAATTGGGAATGAGATGCTTCCGGTATGGTGGTTGGATCTCGCCAACCCTGTGGGTACACAAATAGTGGGTGTTGGGCTCCTCCTATCTATGACGGGACGTACTTCCTACGGGATTGGTTGTACCATGGCCGGTGATGGCCATTAGAACTCAACTAATTGCTGTTGCGGCGGTCCGGTCATTCAGTGCTGATGGTTAATCCGTGTGCCTTTGAGGCAGGTTTGAGAGTGTGTTCTATGATTTACCCTCAGAAGCTACTGCACACCTCCTTCCGTTGCAAAGCGGAACATAAGAACAACAACAGCAATTGTAATTACTTATTTAAAAGGAATTAAAAAAATTGCCTAACTTAATAAATTTTTTCTTTTAAACTAAGAAGGAATTGATTTTAAAAAAATTGTTTTTTATATTACACGTTTGCCTGTTTTTTAGAATTTGCTTCATAAAAAAAGAACATAATCATATCAAACTGCATAAATATATAATGTAGTATTTATAATAGCTAAAGTAAAAACTTTCTAATTACCTACGTAGGAATTGATTTTTTTTTCATATTTTGCTTGTTTACTTGTAAATCAGTTATATCCCTTAAACACGGCTTGTTTGTGCGTCAAAAATCATTTAGTTCAGAGGATTGAAATCAATAGTAAGTCAATTTCACTTTCAAATATCCTTTCTTTATTGTTCGGTAGAGATACGGACACTAAAATAAAGAAGAAGGGGGAAAAATGGAATAAAACTCCAACTTTCTTCGGACTTGATTCCTGATGTGCAAGTTAAACAAGAAGCTTTCACGTAACTCCAGACTAAAAAGACAAAAGAGAGAACTTCTATTTCTTTCAAAAACGGGCAAAAATCCATTGTTTACCTGTATTTACGTTTTTCCCTCAATGCACTTAGTGAAAAAGAAGACGCATGAGACAGAAATCAAAATAAAAACTGAAATCTGAAGATGAATAGTAATAAATCATGAGATTAAGAGTGTTCTATCAAATCTTTTCACTTTAATCAGCTGTGTTTGCTATTATTATTTTGCTTTTGTTATGATTAAAAAGCACTGATCTTTGTTTTCTAGTCAAAAGGTGTTATTATTTTTTGTAGTCAATCGATATCTTTAATCGATATCTATTGAATAAAATTTTCTGCAAGGTCATCAACCCCAAAGCTTTTACTTGATCGAATTTTGCAATAAGAAAAAGTAACTGTCACCGTGAGAAAACTACTTAAGTTTCAGCACTTAAGTGAGAACGAATTTCCACAGGAGTCTAGACACAAGGAAGGGCGTCATTTATTATTTGCAACTTGTTGAATCAACCGTTTAAGTCGATAAGTATCGTCTTGAATGCCATAAAATAGATCTAACTGAAAATAATGAGAACTGAGTTGTAGTTCTAATGAAATATTTTTGAAGTTATAAAAGTCATACAATGACTATCCCCCCACACGCAAGCATACAGATGTAAATCATAAAACTGAATGGCAGGACAACAACAACAATGAGGCGGTCCAGTCATTCAATTTCATGGTTAAAATACGTGTGCCTTCGTGGGGGGGGGGGGTCAGAGAGTCTGGTATGACTACCCCAGAAGCTTCTTCACCTCTCCTTCCTTTGCAATGGTGGAAACTGTGGTTAGCTCCTATAGGCAATCACCGGCCACGGTGCAACCATTCCCGTAGGAGGTACGTCTCGTCAACGTTGGGAGGAACCAACACCCAACCTATTAGTATACCTTTCAAGGTGGCGAGCTCCAACCACCCTTTCGGAAGCATATCCTCCTCATTTAAAAGGTTTTAGGAGGATGAGGTAGTATACCCTCATTAGTATGAGGTGGTATATAAAGCATGAGATAGTATACACTCATTAGTATAACCTCCATTTCCCCGTGGGGATTAAGGAACATCATAAATAAGATATTACTTTATATTAAAAGCATCATAAAGTTAATTAGTTAAAAATAGCCTAAGTCATATCTGGACTTTCCGATCCTCCGCAAAGGCACACAGATTTAAAAGCCTAGGGTCGAATGACCGGGACACCGCAACTGCGACACTGGCGGGAACTGGGGTTGAGTCACTGGCCACGGTGCAACCATTCCTGTAGGAAGTACGTCGCGTCATCGATGGGAGGAGCCAGTACCTCACCTATTAGTATACCCTCCAGGGTGGCGAGATCCAACCACCGTGCCGGAAGCATCTCCTCCTCATTTCAAGATGCCCCATGGGGATTAAGAAACATCATAAATAAGATATTAGTTTATATTAAAAGCATCATAAAGTTAGTTACTTAAATTAGCATAAGTCATATCTGGTCTCTCCGACCCACCGCAAAGGCACGCAGATTTAAAAGCCTAGGGTTGAATGACGGGACACCGCAACAGCGACACTGGCGGGAACTGTGGTTGAGTTCCAAGAGCCATCACCAGCCACGGTACAACCCTTCCCGTAGGAAGTACGTCTCGTCATTAATGGGAGGAACCACACCCTCACCTATTAGTGAACCCAGCAGGGTGGCGAGATCTAACCATTATGCCGCATGCATCTCCTCCTCAATTTAAGATGACCCCCAGGGAAATAAAGAAACATCATAAATAAGATATTACTCTATAAACTTAATTTTAATTGATACTTTTGTAAATGTTTTTCAGAAAATTTATCACGTCTTATTGAAAAGAAATAAAAATCCCATCAATTTTAATGGTGTGTTACATTTCTTCAATTCAAAGACTTCATTATGATGTTACGGAATAAAGGGGGGGTGGAGATATCAGAGGATAGAAGATGAAATACTAGATTTTCGTTAAATAAAAAGCTATTAATGGGAAAAGAAAATTCTAAACAAAAAGTAATAGTTATTGAAAAAATCTTTATCTTTTATCCTTATGGAATTGATTTAAATTGCATAATGATTTTTAATGAACATTTATTTCTGAATCGATTGAATTGACATTTATTTTATTAGTTCAAAGATAAATTTGAAAAAAAAAAATTGCTTTTATTCAATTGCAGCAAAATATTTGGAATTTCTTTCATGAATTTATGTAGTGTTATATAGCCTTCAATGACAATAAAAATTTCATATTCTTATATATTTCTACCTGTCTAAATTAGGGGGATATCGAAATAAAACTTCTATTTTAGAATTCCAAATATTCTGTGACTTCAAATAGTATAAAATAGTCCATTTTTAAGAGTAAAATACATTAAAAATTAAATTTGTAAACAAATAAGGTTTCGTTGAGATTATTATTAATAAAACTTTGATGATGATTATTTAAGGTTTTGCGAATGATTTTCGAAAATCCTTAAATATTAATAAAGCATAATTAATATTTAAGTATAATGCTCATCTAAAATTGAATTCAAGTCTAAAACTTCAGCCAAAGTATTAACTTAAACTTTAATCTTCACCTTTTTTCTTAAAAATACCATTTCAAATCATAAAATAAAAATTTCAGAGTAGAAGTTTTCCCAACTCTCGAATTTTGATTGATAAATCTTCACGCCAGGAATTTCAAAAATCTTATTTTTTTTCTAAAAAAAGTCTTTTAAAAAAATGCAAATATTTGTTTGAAAGAATTTACAAATTATGTTCTTCAATGCTACTATTACTAAAAAGAAGTTTCAAAACGTTTGCTCGAATTAAAAGGAAAGAAATTAATTTTACCCTTTTTTAAAATTTACACCAGACTAAATAAGATGTTATAAAATATGATATTTCATATTATAGCTCTTTTTAGTCGTAACAATTCTTTTTCAGATCTTCTTCTCAAATTAATAACTTTTTGTTTAAATGCAAAAAACAAACTTTTCTAATTTATTACATAATTTGGCCCGTATCCAGCGACATACCAATGTGCAAAGTTATAGGCCTATTTTGTATCATAAATTTAACGTCTAAAAGTATTGCAAAAATTTAAAGAACATTTATATATTTTTCATGAGAATTCCGTTGCAATTTTAACATTTTAAATAATAATAAACGGCGCTCTTTAGAAAAAAGAAGTGAATTATAATATTTTGACAACTGAACACATAATTCTTCTGTGATATTTCTTAAATATATGTTAGTCCCATATTATCCGAGAACGAATTCTCTGTTCCCTTTTTCATGAATATCTTCTAGGCGAATAATTTTGTTTTTGCAAACCTGTGTGGCATACTCAATAAATTCTTAATGCAAACATCGTGCTGAATCCACTAAAAATAATAGTAGGAGAAGTTTATTAGTAACTTTTAATAATTTGTTATATATTAAGAGTAACTGAAATCCCTTAAAATTTCACCTTGATAAAAACATTTACTGTTCGATTGAGGTATTGTTACAGGATATTTATTTGTTTAAATCCGAATAATTTTTTAAATACATCGAGAAACTATTCCTCCTTACTATCAAAGCTCTGTAAAGAAAATGGATACTTACGTATTAGATCGTCCATCTTTATCGTCAAATTTGAAGTCGTCGCCAATGAGTTGCTAAGCTTCAATTATGGCAATTATGCAATGGTGTTAATCCGTTGATCTTTATCGCCAAATTTAAATTCGTCGCCAATGAGTTACTAAACCGTTGACGACCATTGGCGAAGATGGTCTAATACGTAAGTACCAGAAAATGTTATCGATCAACAGAATGCCATACCTTTTGACATGAATTATCCAATTGTTGAAAGTCTATTTGAGTAACATGGAAGTAAAAGATAAAGTTTGAACCTCAGATAAAGAGAAAATAAGAAAATCGCCTGCCATATAAATCTGCAATAAAAATATCGCTTTTTCTTCAAAAATGGGTAAATAATCTTGGTTTCACAGTACTTTAACTTTTTCTCCTTTAAATTTCTAGAATGTTTCAAGATTTGTGGAATAGAAAGCAAAACACGAAGCAGAAATTCAAGAAGTAGATCACAAAAAATAACAGTGCTTTTCAACAGTTTCATCCTTATGGAAGAACCTCTGCCGTTATTTAGCATTCGATAAAATATAAAACATAAAAATTGATATTTATCCTTTTCTGGAAACTGTTTATTTTTATAGTCGAAATTCACCATCGGATAGAAACTTTAACTTGTTGTTTATATTTATTCAAAGAATATTTCTATAAATTCTTTAATGTTCAAATTTTAAAGGCCATTTCTAAAAAAACAAGATTAATTATATTATTATTTTATTTCAATATATTAATTATTTAATCATCTAAAATTTATTTAAAGCTTATTTAAAACTTAGGTTAAAAATAACAAACAGGGATAACTCAACAACGGTTTCACAATAAACCCTGAGTGAATAAATGAAATTAAAAGACAACTAATATCGACTACATCTTTTCAATTTCTACCCAATGCAATATCTTACCCAAGAACTATTTAAATATGTAAAAGAATTACTGAATAAATTAAATAGATAATAAAAGTGACATTTATATTTTCCTAACTGGCAATATCTTGAGATGGTATGTATAAAAGCACTCATATATAAAAAGTAATTTGCAAAGCCATGTTGTAAAATGATAATTTTTGATTCTATTATGAAATGGATCATAAAACTGTGCCATGAATTTTGTATTATTAACAGAATTTGGATAAATGTTTGATACGAATAATAAGAGAGATTTATTTTATTTGGAATGATAAGCTTTGTTTTCTTTCTATATTAGGCTTGGTATTTTCATTTTGTTGATGTTTCGATATAACAGCTGCTGTTATTCAAAGGGAAATAATATTATGTAAAATGTAATACCATCTATGTAAGCCTGTTTCAATTTTCTTGCGAAATATTCTAATTACTTTTTAAAATTTTATTTCAAATTTTGAAGTAGAAAATTGAATCCACGTAATAAATCATGTACAAAAAAACCCACATATTTGCTTTCATGGATAATTATATATATATATTTTTATTTTCTCAATGCGATCACAAAATTTTTCCAAACAATTTTTGGATGAAACAAAGATTTATTTAATTTTTTACATCAAACGCTTGGTAAAATAAATTACTAAATATTTAGAAAATAGCATTTTAATAATTTTTGGATGGTTTACAATTTTCTGATAAAGAATGCTATATTCTGGTTCTTGAGTGTTTTTATAGATGAATTCCTTTATGAATTTTTCTTGGTGGGTCATTATATTAAAAAACGATTTTAATAATAGGTGGTAGTATGATGTAGATATATTTCCTTTTTTAAAAGCGACTAAAGAATATATATTTTTTCCCAAAATTCAAACTTAATTAAATTATTGTTTTAAAAGGCTGTTATCTCAAAACGGAAAAGTGGAGATTTTTCCAACTTCAAAATTATCCATTTCCCTTTTTAAATTCTGAGAAGTTTTATACAAGCTATGAAAACTTGTAGATAATAGAGTATGAAATATACAGGGTGTCCGAGAAGTCTTTGACACATTTCAAAAATTCGGTAAAAAAATAATAAACGAGATAGAAAGTAAAATTAAATTACATTTATTACCTCAAATAGTGAAGTTTTTTTTTAACGTATCAATACACCTCGATGTGGGCCCCGGAGTTTCGGGGGCTACGAGCAAATGACTGATGAATTCTATCGACGACACTTCTGTGTCGACCCAGGACACTCCCAGTTTCCAAAAACTTATTTTTCCATGCAATAATGCTGTTTCGAGATGGAGGGTCTTTTCCCATATTTTGTACAGAAATTACGTTGAACTTGAGTAACAGATTTCGATTCGAAAAACCACATAACACAAAACGCGCGCTCACTAGGAGAAGCCATTTTCTCAATAACTCTTTCTAACGTTTCAGTACCGCAATCTACCGGCCAGTTTTGAATTAAAAAAAAACTTCACTATATGAGGTAATAAATGTAATTTAATTTTACTTTCTATCTCGTTTATTTTTTTTTTACCAAATTTTTGAAATGTGTCAAAGACTTCTCGGACACCCTGTATATTGATGTTATGTTGAAATTATAATTAATAGATTTTTTTTCGTATCAAAATAAGATACTCTGAAATTATTAATTTTACATTATTATATATATTCCTTTAGAAATTTATTTTTTAATGGAAAATTTAATGTCAACCTTTACTTGAAAATAGTTAGAATAATGAATAAATTTTTTTTGACTATTTTCGAATAATTTAAAAGTTTTTAGAATATTTATCATAAAGGTTTTAGTTGTTTTTAAATATAATAATTGTATCCTAACTCATAAATAAACAACATATTGCAATAAAATGTTATAATCTAATTTTATGATGTTCCTTTTAATATTTGTAAAGCCCCAGAAAAAAGTTTAAAAAAATTAAATTCTCTGGTTTTGTCTGTAAGAAGTTAAATTATACTAAGCACTTATCCATTTCCAGACTGCTATCCAATGAATTATGAAATCACAACATAAACTGATTTACTCAAATCCTTGAATTTTACCCCAACACTTAGTAAAATTAAAATCAGCACTTCAAGGACGATTTTGTACCTTTTAGGGAAATAGCAAAACTTTTCCCTTTCTTTTAATCAAACAATCACATCACTCCAAAACTCAGTTAGTGCTTTTCCGAAACTCATTCTATTTTGTTTTGTAAACAGACATCAATTTTGTTTTGTAAACATTAAGAATCCTTTCACTGTTGTTCAGAGAAAGAACCAAATATATAAAAAAAAGAAATTAATGTTGTCAAATTTGACACTTGAGTGGGCAAAAAGTTAAACAAGAATATCTAACACAGCCGCAGAAAATAAAAGGAAACGATATAGTACACTCCCATTTGCTAGCAGAATTTTGCAGAGTGTTGTTTATCTGTAATTCCTATTTTCCCTCAAAGCTTCTAGCGTGACAAGAGATGCATGAAACGGAAAGAAAATAAGAAATTGAAATCAGAAGACGCGTTCTAATAAATCATGGGAAGTAACGGCGTTGTTTCCTGATTAAGGAGTTTTACGTTTTCCAGCGAGTTTTTGGTATTATTTTGTTATGGCTAAAAAGTGCTGACTTTTGACTTCTAACAGGAAGTTATTTGTTGTTGGAGGAGTCACAGCTGCGTCAGGATATCATCGGTTTATTTTTATTGGACAGACACATTTAAGGTCTTTCACTTCTGATCGTCATTGATTCGATTTGATAAAAAAGAAGAATGTTATTGTGAAAAAATTGTATACATATCGACTTATAAAAAGAACAATAATTTTTATTCTTGAAATCCGGATTGTTATATTAAGGACATGTATTATTTATGAAAGGCTTTATTGTTATTGTTCGTAAATTTCTGATTTTTTTGCTTCGAATACATAATAAGAATTAAAATAATATTATATCTACATAAATGTGCGTTTTTTCTGAAAGAAAAGTAGTAACAAAATAGTTTAAAAGTTGTTAGAAAAATTAAAAATGATATGGGGCAATTAACTTTATTCTTCTCTCAAATTTCTTGGAAAACTCATTTTTAATGAAATTGTTTGCCATTACATTTGTAAAAAGTACCATTTTCACAATGTTCACTAATAGTTAACATACGTTTGACATAAATTGACGTATCAAGTTGACTGAAATATTTTATGTATATGTAATTACTAAAGAGCAAAATTCACTTAATCTGCCAATTAGCAAGATAATATGAATATGAACTAGAGTAATTTTTTTTAGTTCAAACAATTGTTTTATTTTTCAAATTAGCTAGGTAATCTGCGAATTACCAAGATAATCTGCAAATCACGAAAGAAACATTTATGAAGTGAAAATAAGATATTTTATGGAACAACAGCAAAGTTCCTGTACACTTAACCCTAGAAAGATATCATTTAAAAAACCAACAAAAATGATAACCATTCGTCTCCTAGACGAAGTGCATTTAAAATCAATTTTTAAAGATAATTTTAATAACAGCATACTACCTGCAGATGATTTCATAACTCTCGATTGTCAAGTAGGATAAAAATATTATTTATTTATTTTCGAAGCAATCTTTACACATATATGTGTGATGATCTCCGCACAGTGCTCTTGAACATAACAAACAAAGATTGGGCGTCATTCTGCGCAAATTATAAGGGCAAAATGCACATTTTTTCTTTTTTTTAAATTTCGGATTGTTTAGGTCGTTGAATGTTTAAATTCAATTTCAGAAATTCATTTATAATAGTTCTTGTTGGTCGGGGCAAAATTGATATGTTGAGACGCTTCTGCGTCCATGGAGCAAGAAGAACTTCAATAATATCTTCGTATTCCGATTCATTCTCAGAAGTAGAATTATCTTTATCACTTAATTTTTTCTATAATACAAGAATAGCTTCTGGCCTACCCCACAAATTTTCTCTGTGAAAACGCTTCAACAGAAATACCTTCTAAATGCTAACGGGATAGATAACCATTCGTCTCTGAGACGACTATTGTTCTGGATATACAACAAGCAGAAATATTTCGGGGAAAAGGAATGTCCTCATCTGTAGTTCCCTAGATCAAATAAAGGTACTGAGTAGAACGATCCATTTACCGTTATAGGGGAAGAATAGTCAAAGTTATTTCTTAAGCATTCTAGATTAAATTAAATATTGCTTACTTTTTTACATTGAAAGAATAAAATTAATAAAATTGAACAATTAACTTATTAGTTAATAGAATCAATCATCAATCAATTGAAGAACTTCTATACAAAGAATAAAAGGATTAAAAATAATATTGTAATTAAAGTAATTCACAAAAGGGTATTTATTTATTTGTCTGTATTTAAAGGATCACGTAAATGTAATCACTACGCACTGACAGTAAATTTTGAGAAATAAAAACAACCGGCGACGACTAGACGCGGGCGAAACCAAACTAAAATGGAGGGAGAGAGGTAAAAGAGTAGGGGGAAAAAAGAGAGAAACAAACTTTATTACGGAAGCAACTTATGTGCATATAGAATAGTTAAAATGTGGAAAACTCTTGATTTCACACTTAAACGAAGCAAATTAAAAAAACTGCAGATCAACGATTTTCGAACTTTATCGGTAATATATACATATTTCCTTCACATTTTAACACATCCGACTGTTATGACTACTTCTGAAATATTGAAATTTATGAAATGATTTGCCTGGATAAATTTAAAAGTGAGATCTATTTTAAAATTGGTTTTTAGACTGAAGTAACTGAAAGAATTTTGAAAATGCATATTCCACTCCAATTCCAGCATAACTTGTCATGGCGACTTCTTTAATATTGAATTCTATTTTAGAAATGGTTCATTTTGATGCTTTTTTTGTGAGATCTATTTAGAAATTGGTTTTTAGACCAAAAAGGTTGGAGTTAGATTTAAAATATTTATATTCTTTTTACATTTCAATGCAAGGAATTTTGACATTCTCTGAAAGTTTAAATGAAATTTAGGAAATATCATTATGGTGATTTCATGGCGAAATCTGTTTAAAATTGATTGAAACTTGCTTATAATACTAGCATTTATTTCCTATATCAAAATAATCAATCTCTTATGAGTTCATCTTCATACCTAAACGAAACTTGCGAAATAAAAAAAAATTGAACGATTGGAATAAGAATATTATGATGGCATATTTTTATTTTGATATTTTAAATTGAAGTTCGGAAGCACATTGAAAATACTTGTATTAAATCAATATTTTGAAATTTGCATCCAATACTTAAATATATATAGTTAAGTTTTTGATAGTAAATATTTTTAACAATATATAGTGGATGAGACTCAATATATTTATCAATATACAACAATTTTTTTGGAAAAAAAAATTAAGTTAAATTAGATAAATGCGCCGTTTTGAAACTATCGATAGGCTATTTTTTAGAAAGGTGCTAGAACCGAGGATTGTACTTTCGTTTCTCAAAATTGGTAATTTAAAACAGTAGATGATAATTCGATACAAAATTTATTTTGTGATTATTTATGTAATTTATACATTAGAATTCAATAAGATTTTTTTATTTTCGCAGTTCTTTATGATTTGTTTCCATATATGCTATTTAATTTAATTTTAAATAATAACTAAATTATCAATTTACATACCTTTTAAGAAATTATCATCCTAAATAATATACAAAACACAATATTAATTTACATAACTTTTTAAAAATTACCAACCTAATTAATATGCAAAACATAATATTAATTTACATACCCTTTCAGATATTACCACTATAAATAATATACAAAGCATGATACTGTCTAATATTTCATAAAATTGAAATTAGCTGTTTAGACGAACAAAGTTTGTTACAAAAAACCCTTCCAATGTTAAAAGACGACAAATTAAGAGATGGGATATTTTATTTTATAAGAAATCTCTGACACACAAATACAAAACCTAAGTGTTGCGTACATAAGAGGAACACTTGCTGTAAACAAAAACACACAAGAATAAAATAGCTTTTAAAAACTGCAACGACATTAACCCCTTAATCAGTTTGGCCATACGCCGTGCGTGCATTTTGATAGTTGTAAACATAAAATAAATCATTCATAACAATTATAATTCAATAGTAAAATGACTTCGAATACGTAGATAAGTCAAGTATTCCATGAATTTCAATTTGAATCAAAATAAGAAAATATTCCCAAAATAGAAGGTGTCATCTTATTAGATAGTAAGGAAAATAAACCGGTTAAGGGGTTGAGATATCAGATTGAATACAAAAAAGGAAAAGAAAAAGATATCGCTCAAGTGCTCTCTCTCGACTCGACAACTAACTATTGACTGATTTAAGCTTTGATTTTAGGACTTTTATATTACGAGAGACATAGCAACAAAAGATTCTAGAATGATATCGTATCTTCGTTCCTACCTTCGACAAATGCATCGTCAAAGCAGAGGGATCTTTAACTTGCCATTCATTTAGCGATGACAAAAATAGAAAAATCTTTTCCTTAATAAGCAACTCAACTGTGTAGATTGAGCAATGTCAGATATTTGTAGAACTATAAAATTTATTTTCTTTTACAACAATGATTCTAGAATAGGCATTGCTTTGTAGAAGCTAATTTGATTACAAAGATTGAAACGAATGTAAGATTTAATTTCATGTTCGTTAAAAAGATTCTAGCTCTGAAATTCCACGGAGAGAAAAAGTAAACCCTCATTTTCTCGGCAGTCGTCAACTTGAGAAGGAAAGAAATTAAACAAGAAGCTCTCATGCAAATAATAAAAGATACAATCGAATTAATGAGTATTTGTTTTAAAAATGGATAAAGATCTGTTCGTTATCTTTGTTCTCTTCTTCCACATAAAGCCCTTGTCTTTTCAAGTGACACATTTAAAATGAAGACAAACATACTACTGAAATCAGAAGCAAAATAACAAATTACTGAAAATAACAGTGCTGTTTGCAGATAAAAGGCTTTAAGTTTCAAAGTGAATTGTACTATTAATTTACTATAGTTAAAAAGTGCTTATTTTTAAAAAACTTCTATTAAGAAATGGTTGCTTGTTGGAGTTCGAATTGCAGATGAAAATACTAATTTAAGGACATAAATTCCTTTAAGGACATTTATTTCAACTAATTATCTGCTTGGGCTCTAGAATAAGTAAAATAAATAAATATTCGTTAACTTTCAGGAAATTGCCAGTATTTTGGCCCATTATTGAGCTTTAATTTTCATTATTTTAATATGGAGTAATATATAGAGGATAAGCACTATTCATGAAATGCCTTATCCTTTAAATTTCTTCCGACTGAAATTAAATTTTAACGATTTGAATAGAGCAAATAGTATGAGCCATAGGAAATGTATAATGCAAATTTTTTTTCAAATTGTGTTTCTTTAAAAAAAATTCTTTTTCTCTTTTTCTTAATTTTTTAAATGCTAGACAGCCGTAACTAATACTGGAAGAAAAAGATAAAAAATTTTGAGGATTCGAATTGATGCATTGGATAACATTTCTACCGTATGTGGAAACCAATATTAAAACTGATTTTCCAATATGATTTTTGAGAAAAATATGTAGATTAATTTTTTAATGTTAAAGAAGCATTAATATCAAATTATTAAGCTAAATTTATGAAGCTTTTGTTTGGACGGACAATTACAAAATTATTTCCAACCCTGCCATTATTTCTAATGCCATCTATTTCAAAATAAAATAAAATAAATTGTCCAATCTTTCTTTTTTATACAAGAAGTAAATAACGAGAAAGTCTTTTAATCGTCACATTTTTGAGCTGGAGATTTTGATAAAATTTTGTATATTGTGGTTAATTCATGTTTGCAGCTTCTTATATTTTAAACAATATCCGTTCTAAGGAAATCTGTAATTTCAGTTGTCCGAATATAAGTTAATCCAATATTTACAAAACTAGGAGAGCTTAATAGATGAAATTTGATAAAGTTCTACCAGACTCTTCAATTCACCATTGAAGCACATAGATTTAAACCATAAATCTGAAAACGGGCAGCCTCAACAACAAACTTAGCCGGAACTATGGTCGAATCCTTAGAGCCATCACCGGCCACGGTACAATCCTTCCTTTGGAAATACGTCCAGTCATCGATGGAAGGAGCTTATTCACCCCTACCTATTAGTGTACCCTCGAGGATGCCAGATCCAACAATTACACTGGAAGCATCTCATTTTCATTAAGAGTTGCCAATCCGTGAATATGAAATTTGGAAAAACAGGTTTGACATCTAAATTGTAGCAACGAATTAAATTCGGACTTATAGTGCTTCATTGTTAATCAGTTTCTTTGTTTACAAGCATGTAAACGTTAAAATTCGAAAATGTGTAGCGTCATTCAAAATCAATGAAATTTAACATTTAACTGTATCTGTAGTTCTGTGTCAAATTTTAAATTTAAACGTTCGGAAAAAAAGGCATACAAAATATACATTGGGTATTCGAATACTTGCATATTATCCTTAATTTTAATATTAATCGGCAGATATAACTTCCAAAGATAAAACTATAATAAGGAGTAAGTGGATACTTACGTATTAGACCGTTGACACCAACAGTCGCCAACGGTTTAGTAACTCATTGGCGACGGATTCAAATTTGGCGATAAATTATCAGCGCCAACGAAACCAACAAAATGGTGGATGACATTTAAGGTTTGAACAATTTTTGTTCAATAATTCCAGTTTTTTGTCCTTATTGGCGGTTTAGCAACTCATTGGTGACGCCTTCAAATTTGGCAATAAAGATCGATGGTCTAACACGTAACTACCATAAAGGTAGCCATAATTCGCTAATGCATACTTATTAATTCATAAGTACATTTAGTAGAGAGGATGTGAAAAAGTTTCGAGAGGTTATTCTTCTTGATTGTTTTGGGGAGTACACGTTTAATAGAGGAGATAAAAAAAATCATTAAAGATAACGTATTGAACCCAGTATATACAATTATTAAAATTACTGCATATGTAACATGGTCGGTGATTAACAAAAGTGAGTTTTGTACTTCTTGAACCTTTTTTTCTGTTTAAATCTTTCTGAAATATATAAATAATTTTTTTTTATTATCCCACTTTTTTTTTATATAAAATCTTCTAGCACTCCAAAAAAAACTAATTTAACTTAGGAACTTGATTTGAGCATAGGTTTCGTTCCGGTTTCTTTAAGAGTATTTTTTGTTGTTAAACAGATGATGCCACAAAAAAGAGAGAAAAACTTGGATATCTGAGTAGGAACAAAGATAAACTAGAAGCTCTTGTAGACTTCTAGAAAATAAAACAGGAAGAAAAAAAAATCCTTACTTTCAATTGTTTTTGGAAGGGACGAAGTTAAATTGTTACCTGAATTTCCTTTTTCAAGAAAGACACTGACTTATCAGACGATATATAAGTTGAAAAGTGAAACACGAAGTAGTTGAAATCAAAAGTACTGTTAATTACATGACCAGCAATATTGTTAAATTATTAAAGGAATAATTTCTATTTTTTTATTTACTTTCTTGTTGCAAAATTCTGCCTTTTGGTTGTTATCATTCTAGGTGTATTCTCTTATTTTTAAAGCGCTCGATATTTACACAATAAAATCTTCTTCAATATCTTTTATTTTCGACCTGAAAAAATAGTGGAATGAATTTTGGTGTTAAATTGTTTGGTATTTCCGATCTATGGTATTACTCAAATTGATTTTGGTATTAATTTATTTGTTATTACTCGAATGTGTTTTGGTATTAATTTATTTGGTATTTTTGGCCTATGATATTACTCGAATGGATTTTGGTACTAAATTATTTGGTATTTCCGATCTATGGTATTACTCCAATGGATTTTTTGTACTAAATTATTTGGTATTTCTGATTTATGTTAATACTCAAAAAATTTGGGGGTTAATTTATTTGTTATTTTCGACCTGTGGTATTACTCGAATGGATTTTGGTATTCATTTATTTGATATTTTTGACCTAGGATGCTACTCGAATGGATTTTCGTAATAAATTATTTCGTATTTCTGATAGATGGTATTACTCAAACGAATTTTGGTGTTAATATTTTTGGTATTTTCGACCTACAATATTACTCGAATGGATTTTGGTATTAATTTATTTGGTAATTTCGACCTAGGGTATTACTCGAATCGTTTTTGGTGTAAAAGTAGTGGGAGTGATCTCCTTATATGATGAGATTTTCTCCTATAATGTCCTCCCTCTAATCATATAAAACTGTGGAATTTAGAAATGATTGAGACTGTCGCAAGTGCGCTGATTTTTATTTTCATAGTTACAAATATTTTTTTTTTCATTCGTAGTATGGTCGACTGAAATTTTTTTAACCGATTGGAAACAAAGTTTTACACTGAATAACAATTTTAATTAACAAATATCAGCAAGTTTACCAAATTTCACTCATGCGCTTTTTAATTAATTCGTTTAGAATAAATGAAAATATACTGTCATACAGATGGTGAACTTCATCACAGAATTTCAAATTTTTTTAAGGACGTATAACTTTAAATGCTAAACATGTATATAAAATTACATCAATTAAACTGTTTACATTTTTTATTTAATATGTTCATTTATATTCTGATACATAGATTTCCTAAGAATAATATATAGAATCTTAATATAAAAGTAACATACCAAAGTTCATTAGTCTAGTTAAATGTGTTTTTGAGTTATTGTGCTGTGCTCACATACGGGTAGACAGAAATAATTCTAAAAAAATAAGCTTCCCGATCTTAGAAAGGTCTGAAGCATGGATATTGTCAAAATCTCGAGTTTCAATTTTATGTCAATTAAAATATTTTCATTTTGAGAACTTGACATACGCAAATAAGTGTAATAATTATTTTAATTATTTAATTGTATATTAATATATCATGCTACATATAATATTATTTCTCTCTCTCTCTCTCTCTCTTTATATATATATATATATATATATATATATATATATATATATATATATATATATATTTAGATAGATAGATATAGATATAGATAGATAGATAGATATACTATTCTTATTAATTACACACGTGTAGATTTTTTAGATGAATTCTGCTCCACTTGACCTTGACAAGAGAAACAGGATTATTTTAGAAGAATCTATTTTACATAAAGGACTTATTATTCATCGAAGGAATCCTCTAAAAGAATATTTACACCAGAGATTTATTATCCATCCACTCGGCACGTGGACTAAATCGCGCTATAATTTTATAATTTATCTGATTTATTAATGTTAATGACGAATTATCTTTACATAGCTTCATTTCATTTATTAAATAGAAAAAGGGGAATGGATCGGAAACAATTGAACACTCCAGAATGAGGTTATTTTAACTTTAGAAAGTAATAATGATTGAAATTAGAATTTTTACACACACACACAGTAGTTCAGGTTAATTTCTTTATAAAATTTCCCATTTCTTAATCCAATTCCCACTTTTTCGTTTAATTACTTTTAACAATGCGCTTAGTAGAAAATGGGTAAAAATCCCTAACATCTCCACATCTTTTAAAAGTTCTAAGAGTAAATTTACAAGTAGCAGAATCTCACAGTAATATCGCTGTCTCATTGGGAAAATGTCTCTCTCTTTACTCTCGTATCACGATGTTATCATCGCTTCTCTCT
>JAOUZG010043444.1:5539114-5553660 GCA_026289955.1 Argiope argentata
AAAATTTTATTACGAAATAAAATTGAATTTTATGATTCACCATATTTTCAACAATATCTGAGGAGTTTCTATGTTATTGAGAACGGAATTGAAAAGGACCAAATTGGAAATAATTAACAATGTCTGCCATATATATAGGCAATAATCAACCGATTTAAAATAGGAAGAAGACGGAATTATTACATATATAAAATTTCACCTAGAATTAAAAGAAGAAATAAATAAATCACCTGAACTGAATTGAAAATCTGCATTTTTAAGTTTAAAAAAATCTTTACTTTTTTACGTAGAAATGACTGCTTTTTTTCAATAAGCCAAAGTTGGCTACGCTTGACGAGAAGTTTTGCGTCAGCTGGGTTGGTTTGAAGAAAGAAATAGTCTAGTAGCCACTGGACCATTCACGAAGCCCAACGTGCTTTTGGGAGCTCACTCGTTTGGCTATATAAGGGACGGGTTGCCGTAGTTTCATTAGTTTTTTTTTCTCTATCGGAAGAGAAGTGACTCGTTGTAGCGAGCTGATTACTTTTCTTGCTTGTTATTAGTAAGCTGTGTTTACGTTTGCTGTTAACGATGTATTATTGAGCTCGCTGTGATTTACTGTTTTGCAGTCTGTGTTTATTGTGCGTAAGGCTTGAATTTACTCTGTAAATGATGGTAAATTGCTGTATTGTTTATTTTATCTGAAGTTTTACTTTCTCAAGTCCTCCTGTAAATGGCTGTAAATGAATTTGTTTCTGCTGTTCTCAAATAAATTCCATCCAATCCGAACCCGCTACGCTAAAAACGTAACAATATTTGTTTCTTTGAATTTAGACAAAAGTGTCCCTTTTAATAAATAAATGCCTAAAGGTTTGTATTTTGCCAATAGCGGCTTTTTTTATAATTAAATACCTGTAGGTTTTAGTTTAATTAATAAAATGTTTTCTTTATGCATTTACATATTTTGCAAGCATCTAAATGATAACGAGTAGTTTTGCAGTTCTCTCTGATTAATCTTTATTTTGAAATGCAGTAAAAATTTTAAAAGATCGTATTCATTTTGAGTGAAGCCTCAAACATTCTGAAATCTTATTATAAAAAAGCGATTCATTGAATGATAATTTTTCGTGCTTTATTGAATAATCGATATTTATGTTCTATTAAGATTTCTTCGTTCATGGCATGAGAAAAACAGCACAGCAAACTGTAAAAGTAGCCTGTAAAAGGAGAGAGGTATTAGGAAATTATTTTTAGAACATAAATTAATTGGACATTATTATTTTATTTAAAAAATTGAAATTAACATAAATATTATAGATTAAAAATATAAATTTTTGAGTGTGAGGGTTTACAATTTCAAGCGTCTAACAGCCAATAGTATTGTTTCCTTAGATTAACATATAAACTTGGAATACAATAAAAGCTCCTGATATAAAAAATACTCGAAAAATATTGTGAAAGTGTATAATTTGTCATTTTCTTTATTCCAAGGAATGTTATTCGTCCGCAAGGTTTCTTAATTTTTTTCTGCTTCCTCATTTTGCAATGTATTATCAATTTGTTTCTATATCATATAGATAGAGTAATTGTCTATACTCACTTAACACCATTTTTTTTCATTATATCATTTCCATACTCATGTACCTAAAAATTGATGTTAAATATCATCAAAATCGGAATATCTTTGGTATTTTCGATTAAATGTGTACCAATGAAGAAATTTTTTAATCCATTAAGAATTGCACATTTTAAACAATAGTTTCAGTATTTCTAGTCTTATAAAAGTAAAATTCAAGTTAGAAATAAAAATTTTAAAATATCTAACTTTCATAATAATAAAACCAATGTTTTCCCCTATTTTAACATTTTCCATTCTGTAATAATCTCGGCAGCTTTATAATTCCAGCAGCTTTCTTAACGTTTCCTTCTGGAACCGAATGTCTTTATTTACATGGCGAAAAAAACTACGGTTAAAATATTTATGAATTTTTGCGAAGGTCTAAATTTATAATGTGGCCGTCGTAATACCTAGTCGCTTTTGTCTATGTGAGTGAGGAATCATGGGCATGATGGAACTTCCGCTAGAGTGTCATTTTTCACACCACCTGTCAGCATTAGGAGATTAAACCAAAAACATTTTTCAAAACTTATGCGTAAGTTTAGTTTCTGTTGTTAGAATACAAAACAACACTCTGTTTTAAACAATTTCTGTTCAAATTTCGTTGTTTGGCTAATAGCCTGTTATATTAAATAATCCGATAATTTTATTCTGTATTGTATGGCAAACGAGTAACTTGAAAAGCAGGCATATACATTTGAATATCTACTTTATAAATAATCTTTAACTATAATGGTGTCTGTATTTGTGAGGATTGAGGCTTTACAAGATACATTCCTTTTATATAGAATTAATAAATTTAGCCACAATGCTATTAAGAAATTGCATTCTTTGCAATTTTATTCAAAATTGTAATTAATTTAAAATTTTGCAAGTTTATGGTGTTTTTCCAGCAATAATATAGTGAACCTATTTTTCCGCTATTTTAAAATTAAAAAAAAAATGTCTGTAAACCTTTAAACTGATAGAATTTTATTGTGTAATTTAATACCGGAATTTTGCAATTTTTTTAAAAAATTATTTTTTAGCACAATTTTAAAAGTTATCCACATTATTACAAAAAAAATTTAAACCATCTTTATTTTGTTATAACCTGACAAAATAAACATGGTTTAAATAATCATTAATATTTTCTTTCAACAATGAAATATAAGCTGGAAAGTTTTTGCTAATTATCTGCGCAGAACAGAAAAATAATCGTTGCACAAAGATATCGTATAGTTTTAAATAAATTATCCAATCATATAAATGTTTAATGGGACTCCAATCTATTCAGAAGGTTTATATTCCACATTATAATTAGAAAAGATGAAAAATTATGAAAATAAAAAAATTTATTTAATTACGGTATTAAAGTTAAAAATAAATGCTTGAAGCGTTTTTCAAGCCAATTATAATCATCGGATTATATATAAGAGATTTAATTTTAATTAAATACAATTAATACACTCAATGGCGTCAATGACACCAAAGATGTCTGATTGTTGTTTATCTCGTGTTCCGCTATACAATGAAAGAAGGGGTGCAGTTGCTTCTGAGGGTATGGACAACCGAGCACCCGAGTAAGTCTAACTTCTAGCTCCCACATAACATAAACCCTTTTTATAGGGAGGACTGCTTTCAGATTGTAATTTAGATCTGGAACAGAGAACGAACACCTCTGACCCAGTACCCGCAGTAGTATTAATCTCGACATGGAGGACTTCATGACCACGACAGATTTAGCGTGCGCTAGCCACACCCACACCCCCCACCCACCCACACACCCCACACACACGCACGCACGCAGACGCACACGCACACACACACACACACGCACGCGCACACACGCACGCACACGCACATTTGTGGCTATCAAACAGGCTATCCTGACCCTGATGTCTAGTTATTTATATGAAACAAGGTTCCATTCTTTAAATTAATGCATAAATAAATGAAAAAAATTAATTTCAGAAATTTTGGCTTTGTTTTAAGAATTAATTAATTCATTAATGTTTTACCGTCTATAATTATATTTAACCATCGTAAAAATGGGTTTTTAATAAATTAGGGCAATATTGAAAATTATTGTTACACATAGAGCAGTTAATAATCCTTATTTGACAGTGAAGCTACATGTGAATTTACCAGGTGCTAATTCTATAAAATATGTCATGGTGTGGAAAATAATTGAAGCATTCTTCTTCTAGAAGTACTTTGGTTTTAATGAGGCTTGTATTTGCTGCATGAATGCATTATCTTTAAAATATATTTCAGAATTAATAATTATACTTCTTCATATTGCAGAATAAACTATTATCGCAATATTATGACTTTGTGAAGAACTGCTTTGATGAAATCCTGACGAGTAAATAATTGCGACAGAAAGATACTCGTAGATCTGAACTTTCTAATACTCCCACATCCACTCAAAATATTTAATACCGCTGAATTTTTTATGAGTGAATGCAAGAAAGTAATCTTTAATGTTGGTAATTAGTTGTATGAATCATGTATAGTTTTATTATCTGACACAGTGAACGTAAAGTTAATGTTCCATGCAAACGCTTTATCATTAGAATCAACTCACATTTCACAAAGAATCAGAACAAATAACGAAGGCTCATATGATGAAAATTAAAAATACATGATAGAATCTAAAAAAAAAAGAAAATTTTCTATCACAAATTACTAGTTATTATGAGAGAACTTTAATTTTTTTAATACGTATGGTATCAATTCGACAGAAAAACATCATATTCTCACATGAATCATTTTTCACAATCACCTTGTATTTAGAAAAGCAATGAATTTTTACCATTTCGAAGTCAATTGAGTTTTAAATTTTTTCACCAAAAACTAGTTAAAACCGGTTTTAAACAATCACATGACTCTCAGATTACGTATGCGTTAATATTTAAAAAACGTTTGGTTTCTTTGCCTTCTCAAAATCGTCTGAGGTCCAAAAATTTATCTTGAGGCTATATTTTTCAGAATTTGACTTAAATATGTTTGGAATGATCACGGAGTTATTATATTGAGCAACTATCAAATTTTAACTATAGTTAATTTTTTTCGTCTGAAAACCATTTTAGTTCCAAAACTTTAATGCACTAACAACATTACTTAACAATTATGATAAAGCAAACAGGTGAATATAGAACATTGAATTTATTCTTTTTTTTCTTTATACTTGCTGGTATTATAATTTCTTAAGCAGATCTGCTAATTAAGAATAAATTCAAAATATATTTTGGTTTTAAGCATCGAATTAAACCGTTTCCTACACTTCGCAATTAATCTCCCCATTTAGAATTTCATTGAAACTAATAACTGAATAAATTACAAATTAACAACCGAATATTTAATTCCATCTGAAATAGATTTTCCGATTCAAAGTTTCGTTAAGAATCTAAAATCTGAATTGAAACCACAATGTAAGGACATTAATTTACATTTTCAAATGCAATCGACAATTTATATCGCTCATTTACCTACTAAAAGGATGTTAGTGTAATTATTTAATAAATAATTTATCTTCTCTTTAACGGTAACATTTTGAAAATTGCCTTCATCGTTTGGCGGTTGAAGTTTCTTTAATAAACAGAAATGCAAGAATTACAAATTTATGATTTAAAATTTCAGTACCTCCGTGGCAACACGCAATTTAGCAAACGATTCTTCAACGAAGTTAAGAAGGAAGCTCGTTTGGAATTTCATAACGCGGGAAAATTTAATGATTAGGAATAATTTCTGCAAATATGTTTGAAACAGATTTATTGATGGAAGAGGAAGCTAGTTTCTAGAAATTAATTTACCGTCGTAATGCAGTGGTTGTATAATTAACTGATGAATGAATTGCAACTAAATCTTGATATTCAAAGAGGATTTTCGTAAATTCGCCAACGGAAATAACTTAATATAAGTTGAAGCTATACTATTGGTTCTAGTAAATAATTTTATAAGGACTTAAGATTCAGTAAAGAAAATATGCAAACTTTATTATACATCAGTTTGTGTCCTAATTTTGCATGAAAATTGATAAATCATTAACACGCTATTTGCATATTGTTACTAACTATTAGATTTCGAACACATACAAAATATTTTTTCTCCTTATAGGAATACAAATTTTTAGATAAATTCAACAAATCAATGCAAGTTCTGAAAATACCAATAAATACAAATTTTATAAGGATTAAATAAAAGGAAAAGAAATTTTATAAGGAAATATGCAATATGCAAAACCCATATTACATCAGTTTATTTCCAAATTTTATATGAAAATTGATAAATCATTAACATGCTATTTGTATATTATTCTAACCGTTAGATTTCTAACAAATAAAAAATATTTTTTCTCCCTTAAGGCATATAAATTTTTAGATAAATTCAACAAATAAATACAAGTTCAAAAATGTACGCTAATTCCAAAATTTTGTAAAATTTGAAAGGCTTTCTTTATTTCTAATCTAATAAATTCCAATATGTTTTTAAATGATTATGCAAAATTTCATATGCTATAAATTAATAGTATATATAGTATAATTCAAAAATATTTGTACAAATAAGAAACAGACTGACAAAAACAAAGCATTTTTATACAATAAGAGAGGAAAATGCACAGAATGACCAATCTGGTAGTTTTTTTGATGATAAACCACACACACACACACACACACACACACACACACACACACACACACACACACACACACACACACACACACACACACACACACACACACACACACACACACACACACACACACACACACACACAGAGAGAGAGAGAGAGAGAGAGAGATGTATAGAGAAGTCTCATGATTGTTTAAAACCTGTTTAAACTAGTCAATGACTTAAATTAATTTAGACAAATAATGACTTAAGTTCATTTAGACAGATAATTACTTAAAAATAATAATGTTGTCACAGGATAACTCAAAATTTTCGATTACAGATTCCGTTTTTTTTCCTGTTAATGACTATCTTCTGCTCAATTCAACTGCCTATCATCAAATATTCTTCTGAATATTGCTTCAAAATAGCTCCTGTGTCAAAATTTGTAATTATTTTATCTTCATAAATGCGTTCGAAATATACATTCACATAATACATTCAGTAAAAGTATTAGATCCAAGCCAAAAAAATCTATATATCATGATTATACGTTCAAACCATGTAAGTCATTTACTGCCTTATTCAAAGTCTATAATTTTTTGTGGAGCAATGGAAAAGTTCTTGATAGAAGAGAATGCGACAAATTACTATTTATATTTATATGTCTATATCTATCTACTTATATTTATCTGTTTATATGTCTATGTTTTAATCGATTCATTTGCTCATTCCCAAATTTCGTTACCCATTTCGACTCTTGGAACTGACTCTATAAGATCAATTAAAATATCAAAATGAAATCTGCTGTGCGTATTTCAATGCATCATGTCAAAATATCATTTTTTGAACAGCCGATCACCACGTGCTCGTGAAAGTTAAATTATATTTTTATTCATTTTTATGGTTTCATCGAATGAGTCACTTTAGTATTACCAACGATCCAAAAAACTTTGTCTCGCATTGATAGTTTAGTAAAATATCAAATTTCCTATTTATTTCATTTCCTATAATCACGTGCTCAAAATGATATTTTTTTAGATTTTATTTGCTGTGCTATTTAACTTTTTTTAAAGTCAGAGCTTTTATAAATTCAATGACAACACGTTATAAAAAGTTGGGTTTTTTTATATGCTCATGTGGATAATAAAACTTTTATTTTTCTCCTACTGATTTTTATTGACGCCAAGAATCTTATTCCCAAAACAGACGAAATAGATGTCTCTTCTTGTTTGAATCTCATTATCATCATGCTTCGACATGATAATAAATACATGACGATTTTACTAACAAAATGATAAGCAAAAGTAAATTAACTTCATTTTTTAAACTAAGACAGTTGTTTGATTTGTCTCAATACACTAAAGAATATGGGCAATTTTTCTGGAATCAAGAAAACATTATTATCAAAATTTAATCAAAAATATTTCTTATTTTTTCATAATAAATCAATATATAAAAAATATTTTGTTGAATAATTGAGAAAAAGACAATTAAATTCAATTAATATTTCAATTGGAATGAATTATATTCGAAATTAAAATAATGCTGGAATTGCCCTTCAGGCAGACTGAATTCCCAAATCGTATACATTCCAAGAATTCGTAGAAGTCTGTGACATTTAACCATTTGTTGAATGCCAGGTTAAGTTATTTGCTTTTACAGCATCTCAGAAAAAGCGTCATCAGTTTTTCTAGCTTGAACAGCAGAAGTAATTGCTTATGAATATTTCATGCTCAATAATAGGATTTAGAACCCTTTTTTTAAAGCATTCGAAGATGTTTTGTGATTTTTACATTCGTCTGATGATAAATAATTCATTGGATTTCTACGGTCTTTTGAGCCTCTGCGTCTGTTGGAAGGAAAACGTTTGTAATGTAGGTGCGTATAGGAAAAACATAAATTTGATTTTTTTGAAAACCAATTGGAAATACATACAAACAATGATTAGCATTTGAAAAGGAATATACTTCATATCAAAGCTCTAAAAAAACGGCATTCAAACGACGAAAAATCAAAGCTCTTTAATGAAACCTAAAATCGAGCAATGTTTCATAAAGTAATATTTTATAAATATCATAAAATTGTTTTTAAAACAAGCTTTTTTTTTCAAAAAAAAGAGAAGCATTTGATCATGAGAAATTATATTCACATGAAACTATCATTTTATTAATCATAAAACAACAATGCTATAGATGTGCAATGTGTAACCCAAAGGTCGGATAAGTTATAACTACTCTCCGACCCGCTACGAAATCACACAGATTAACCATAAAACTGAATGACCGGACCACTACAACAAAAAGAGGGAACTATGGTTGAGTTCTAATGGCTCTCCCCAGTTACGGCCCAACGCTCCTCATAGGAAGTGCGTTCCGTCTCGATGTGAAAAGTCTAATCCCCACCAATTAATGTACCCTTCAAGGTGGTGAGATCCAACCTCCATACTGGAAGCATCTCATCTTCATTTCGAGGTGTCCAAATTGGGTATCCTTAGATAGGTTAAATCATAGACACACTCTCTAATCTGCCACGAAGGCACAGAGATTAACCATAAAACTGATGGGACAGCCTCAACAGCAACAGTGTCGGGAACGGTGGTTAAGCCCTAATGGTGATCACCGGTCACGGTACAACCCTTCCCCAAAGGAAGTACGTCCAGTCGTCGATGAAGGGATCAAACCCCCACCTATTAGTGGACACACCAAGGATGGAGAGATCCACACACCATACCGGAAGCATCTTCTCCTTATTTCGAGATGCTCCCCTGGGGGATCCATAAGTAGAGTAAAAATGTCGCACAATATATTTTGGAATTTTCAAATATTACGCAGTATAGCACAATACTCAATAGTGTGCAATATTATTAAATGTCTTTGTAAAATTGAAATAATTTGAAATCAAAGAAAATTTGCTTTCATCTGAAAAGTTATTATTTAAAATAGCGAAGTAAAAGATGGATTTTCATATTATCACGATAGTGCTTTTCTGTTGATATACTATCAGCTAAATGCATGATAGGAATTCAACCATAACTTTGTACAGAGCAGATCATTTAATTTAAGTTATTGAATTAAAGCAACTGAATTCAGCATATATTTTCTTTTCATCAGACAAGTGATAACTAAAAGAAAAAAAAGGTTTTTAAAAATTCGAATTAAAATTTTAATTAAAAATTAATCAGACGGGATTAAATTTAAAAAAATTCATTAAATATTTTAAGTTTTTACTTCAATAACTTATAAGCATATTACTGTGCATAATGATTTTTAGTACAAAATTTAATATAGGGGGATCGGCCTACCCAAAATGTTCTCGCGTACAGTAAAACTTGTTCCTATGCTGTAAATAGGGATAGCGTAAAAAAAATCGTACACAAATATTTGGAAATTTAATAAATACTTACATACAATAAAGAATTTTATACGCTGCTACTGAAAAACATTTTTATGAGGTGGACAGGGACCGTATAAAAATCTCGTAATTAGAAAATACATCAATTATTTACAAATACATAAGAAAGTGCATTCTAGTGTGAAAGTGGATGTGCAGTGTCATAAGTTATACTGATAATTATTTATCACTATTTAATGCACCGAATAAGACAAAATAAGCTTTTGCTTGTATTATAGTATACCGAAAAGTACATTTACCTTAGACACTATTAAATAACCTGCTGATTTTATACTTGTGGCATCAACTATGACAAAAAAAAGCGATTAATTTAATATGACCTAATAAATAATTGAAATAATATACTTAATTTAAGACACATCACAAATGACATGTTATCGTGATTGATATACAAACTGTTGGTAACAAATTGCGAATGATTAATAAGTCAAATGCAAATGGAAGGGTCATCAACAGTAATTTCAACAACAAATTTTTTTACTCCTCTCAACTTGACGGAGTCATCTCCATTTCTAATCCGTGAGAAGCATTTTAACTGAGCTATCTTTCCGCATTTCTACAACGTAGATAAATTAGTAAGTAGAGCTACATAAGTGGAAGACCCGTGACATTTTGCATTAAGTCATCTACTAGAGGTGATTAACTAACGGTAGAAACACTAATTGTTCTCTGCGACAGAAGTCCTATCTTTTGCAAAGCTAAATGCTGCCGCTTTTGAAGATTTATAATAGTTCTGCAAGTTAGTGTGTCAGCGTCTCAGGTAGTAATAAATTACTCCTGTCTTGGGTGTAGGAAGATAAGGCAGACATTAAATTTATAGAAATACAGAGGTTTGTCAAGACAACGTCAAATGTGTAAATACAGATCTATAGTTGGAAGAATGAAATAATTTAGTCACTATTTAAAAATTTCGTCAGGACTTTAATATATATTGGGGAGATTCGATAGGTTAGGAATTTAGGGTTTGTAGTCGAGTAGCATAGTCACTAGACACAAGTAATTACTCTTATCCAGAAAATGTTACCTGACTTAGGAGGTTATCACCACATATTCTGCAACCAATGAGTCGGTGGTAAGACGAATGATGCATTTTGCGTCAAGCGTATGACGAGCATGTGTGAGATGTTGTTGGAGATGTATGTTGTTTCTAAGGCACCTGACGACTTTTGCTGCCGGTAGAGGACACCACAACAGCTGTACGGAAGTTGTTTATTCAAGGTCGGGTTTTTTTTATTTGGAGAATGGATAGGTTAGGACCGAAATCGTAACGTTAGGGTATGTAGCCGAGTCACAGACACTAGACACAAGTAATCACTCTTATTCAGAAGATTTTATCTGGCATATGAATTTATCACCACATACTCTCCCACCAGTGAGTCGGTCGTGAGACGAATGATGCATTTTGCGTCAAGAGTATAGAGAGAGTGTGAGCTGTTTTTATATGATACTCTATGATGTTGGTTGTTGTTTCTAAGGCACCTGACGAATTCTGCTGTCGGTAGAGGACGTCACGACATCTGTACGGAAACTGCTTATTCAAGGTCAGGGTTTACTATTTGGCGAATGGATAGGTTAGGACCTAACTCGTAACGTTAGGGTTTGTAGACAAGTAACATATCCTCTAGAAACAAATAATTACTCTTAGTCAGCAGATGCTATCTGTCTTATGAAGTTTTCACCACATACTCTCCCAGCAGTGAGTCGATGAGGAGACAAATGATGCATTTTGTGTCAAGCGTATGGTGAGAGTACATGAGGTTGTTGCTGATGTTGGCTGTTGTTTCTAATGCCCCTGACGACTTTTGCTTCTGGTTGAGGCTCCTTTTGCTGCCGGTTTGCTGTAGAAGTTGTACAAAAGTTTCTTATTCAGTGTCAAGATTTACCCCTGTGGAAAATGGATTGGTTAGGACCAAGTTCTTAACGTTAGTAACATAGCCACTAGACAAGAGTAATTACTTTTGTCTAGTGACTATGTCACTGGGCTACAAACCTTAACTTTACGAGTTCGGTCCACACACTCAACCACCATTCCCCACAGTATCATCATATGTAGCTCCTTAAAAAATTTTAATTGTGAGTCTGTAAAATATAGTCGAAACAAGAAAACACAATTTAATTTTTTTTTAAATCCTAACTAAATTCTACAGGTATTGAAACGATTTTATACTGTTTTAATTGTTACTAGAATGCTTGTTTCAGTTGAACATTTGGAATTTTTCTCCATTTCTGTCCAAAGTAAGTACAAAATTTGCTTGAATGGCCACATTTTATTTTTCAAAATAGCATCCTTTTAACTAAATTTTAACCTTTGAATGCCAATTTTTATCTTCAAGCAACATATTCATTTTTATTTATAAAATATTATGGGAACAAGACTGAGATTTAATGCTCATATTGTTAACAGGATATATATTTAAAATGTTATTAGATAAATTTGCTAGCTATGATAACAGAAGTGTTTATGAAGTGCTTTTCGTTGGTTGTTGCATGACTTTCATTTTTATCTGTACTGATTGAGAAAATCTTATTTTATTCTGCGATGATCCTTAAGAGTCATAATTTGAAAACTAAGATATATATTTTTAGATTTATCACGATTCATAAGCATTTTTTACTCAATTAAGGCGCAGTATTGTCGAATGGAAATAAATTGTTTCTTCAAACAAAAACAAAACGTGGCACTAGAGTATATATTTCACATAATTAATTCAGAAACCCAAAGTATCCTAAACTATTTAAAAAGAAATTTTAAGGTATCAAGCATTAAGTGTTACATTTTTGGTGAAAAATAGAAGTCACAGAGTGTTAAATCAGGGAATTACATTGGATAATTTCTCTGAACTTTCTAGGTGAGGAACACCAATTTTTTAAAAGAATTTATTCCCTTTTTCAGTATTTTCACGTATTCCAGACAATCCAAATCATCTAATACGCTTATAATTTTAACTTTTCTATCCAAAAAAAATATTTCTCAAGAAAATGATTCATTATTAGAAAAAGCTCAACGTAAATTTAATTTTAAAAATTGGCAAGTTTCACGATGCTTTTGCGCATGATTCCATTCATTTTAATTAGAGTGTTTTGTTCTAATTATTGAATATGATAAAAACTTAATCTTTTAAAAAGTTCACATGTTTTGAATTAATTAAAAAATACACAGAAACTTTTTGCTATATTTTTGACATGGCTGCACTGCCATTCAAAGCTCTAGATGCAAGCATAAGCGTTTTTTTTTTTTTACAAATTGTGTGTTACAATAACTTTAATCTAATAATAAATGTATTAGATTCGATCGCATAAATTCTTCAAATAAGAAAGTATTCAGATACTTCGAATAATTTTTTTACTTCACGAATATTCAAAATATTCTGACAATGCTTTGAGAAACAATTTATTCAGGAATTGGGTTTTCCATGTCAAAACAATTTTTGATAAAACGTTGTACCATTAAGGCAACGAACAATTTTAAGGCAAATTAAGCAATTCTGTAAACAAGCAAAAGTTAATCGTAAAAAGGCAGAATGTTCTTGTTTAATAATATGATGCTTCCGACACCGATGGAATCTGAGGAATGTCAGAAAAAAGAAACATTCGGTTAACAAAATTCTTTTCTCTGAAACTAATGAAGCAGAACGAAAAATAGAAATCCCCAACATTTTCCCAGAAATTCCTTGAAGTTTTGTTCAATAAAGTTCAACAATGTTGACAGAATAAATATCGTTTTTATATAATATTTTCAGGGAATCTGTTTTTATTTCAATGTGTTATCAAAAAAATTATTTTGGCAAAGTATTATGACATTTTCTGTTGCTAAATATATTTTTTACACTATATACAAATATATAATATATGAGATGATCTAATATAAATAAAATTATTCATTTATAAACTTTTAATCATATTGCTTTAAAAATTTAATTTCTCTGTTTCAGCTTTATATTTAAACTATTTATGTATATTAAGTACCATTTCTTGCAAAATTTGCAATGCTATTAAACTTTATAGTCGATTTCTATTAATATTTCTACAGATTTATAGAGACAGAATCCTTCAGTTCAATAGTTAACAATTCAATTAGATAAGATACGATTGGATTTATTGGGTAGGTACCTTCTTACATTGTAAATAGTTGTATAGCTGATACATCGTTTATTTGACTTTATTGTCGAAGTATGTTAAGTCTTATTGAAAGAACGCTGCGTCAGTTAAGCGATATCGGTTTTGATTTAAATGCTTTGTTAAAAGAACAAATACAGTTTGAAATGTTTCCATTGCATTTTAAATAATTTTTAATAAAAATTGTTTGCCAAAAACTTTTAATATTTAAAACGAAAATTAATTATCCTTGTAAATCGAGATCTTTCTTATAATGAATTTTAAAAAAATGTTTTAAAAGCTTCTGAAAGGTTTTTGGCCTACACTTTTAATGGAAATATCTATATACAGGAAGAGAATAAGAATTGAAAATAAATGCATAAGCACATTTACAGCGAAGAAAAAAGTATAGATTTTATAGATAATTTAATAAAATATGAATGAAAGTTTTGAACTAATGAAAATTTCTCCCAATTCCTACCACTTTCCGTTTAAGATTGATGATTAAGATTATGCTTTCAATATTTAAACTAGATTAAAAGCAGCGTAAACTTTGAGATTTTATAATAATGTCTTTATTTAATTTTGAGGATTGATTAATCGGACATTTATTTTCTGAAAGAAATACAATTAAGATAAAACAATTGATAAGAAAGCTGATAGAAACCAGTTTTCTAAATGGTAACGTCTTGGAAAAATAAAATTGGTAGGTTTGTGAGGATGCATATTGAAGTCCTGTAATTTTGTAATACAAGTGTACTTCTACATCTAATGTCTTTATTCTCTTTTTCAATCATTGATTTGATTTATCTATTTGGGTAGTACATTTTCGATGAAGATATAT
>JAOUZG010043444.1:5572496-5594639 GCA_026289955.1 Argiope argentata
TTCATGAATATTTACTAATAAATATTATTTTTTTCATGAATATTTACTAATAAATGTTAATTTTTTCATTAAATATTTGTTAGAAAAATTTTTAATAGCTCCAGAATTTTTGAAATTAGATTTTCTAATGTGATAACAATAACGATTTCACAACAATTTCAAACTTAGCTTTATGGATGATAGAATGTCAAACGATTTTTTAAATGAAAAAAAAAACCCTCTTAGTTTCGGAAATGCAAAATACTCTTTCTTTTTTGCTCTTTGAAATATTTGATATAAAAAGATTTGTATTTAGTATCTCTTTCTAAATTTTAAATTAAGTGTAAACTTTTTCTCTTCTCTAAATTTTAGTTATTCTAGAATTTTATAAAATTCTAGAACTATCTGAACAGTAAGGTTTTGATGATAAAGAAGTGATAACAAAAATAATTTTACACATATTACAATATTTTTTAATACAATAATGGGTTTTCAAACGATTTTTTTAATGTAGAAAAACATTCTAACTTTTGGAATGTGGAATAATAATTTTTATGTTTATTCTTAGAAATATTTGATACAGAACAACTTTTTAAAGGAAATCAATGGAATTAGTTAGAATGCTTTTGAAACAACAATTTATTGATGCATTTAAAATTTTAAGAATTATTATAATATTAGTGTTTTTTCAAATGTTAAAATCTAATCATTTCGATTTTAATGAAAAAACAAACAAACAACGATGTAGCATTTTCTCCCAATTAACGAATTTTTAAAATAATAATTTTTATAATTTTTATAATGATGAATGGTGAAAATAAGATAAATTCATTAACATTTGCATAGTTTTCTCGAAATTTTTTACATTTTGTCTTTCTTAATTTAAAATATATCTTAAAACCAACTAAAACATTAACATTTATCGTCCTTATTGAATCATTTTGAGAAATAAATACGTGTGTTTTTTGTAGTTAATATGCCTTATATCTTATGAGCATTTATATTATTTTATATTTTTCCATTATAGTCCAGTTTTTCCATCTCGAATTAGATTGATATATTAGTATCTAATTCTGAATACTTTTATTCAAATGTAAAATAAAGGAAAATTTAAAAACAAAACTACTGCAAAATTTTAAACCCATTTCTAACCGCTAATCTAATATAAATTTAATTTAAATCCATCTTTCATGTAATATTCCATCCAATATAAATTAACCATCTAATCTTTCATCTAAATTAACCATGTAATCTTCCATCTAATATTAATTAACCATCTACTCCACCCATTTAATCTCCCATCTAATATAAATTAATCATCTAATCTATCCATTTAATCTCCCATATAATATAAATTAATCATCTAATCTTCCATCTAATATAAATTAACCATCTAATCTCTCATTTAATATAAATTAACCATGAAATTTTCCATCTAATATAAATTATCAATTATGATTTCGTATATATTCATGCGTTTTCAATCCTCCTATTTTCTGATTTTTAGCTCTATTGCATTTAAAATTAATATTCAAGTACGCATTGGTAAATTCGAATGAGATTTTTAAATAGGCCCGTCAGCAATACTTTCCAGACAAATGCCGACCCGTTCAGAAACAATGAATTATTTATTATCTCATAAATGAAAGAACCAGAAAAGCGCTTCGATGTTTCTGAAAAAGGCTTCGCAAATCTATTATTAAGTATGAAATATTCATAAGCAATTACCTTTGTTATTCAAGTAGCAAAAACTGATGACACTCGTTCTATACAGGTTCAAAATAAATACATTTACCTGCTTTCAAGAGATGCTTAAATGTCGCAGACTTCTTTCAATTTTAGAAATCAATATTTTTTTCATGAATTTGTGACTTTCGTCTGCGAAGGCAGTGATTTTATTTCCATTTTATAAGGGGAGAACAAAAAGAAAGGATCTCCCTTAATAAGCTATTTAAACTTGCCGTATTTTCCATCCGAAATCGGTCGAATTCAAAAGGAAAGCCCTTCTCTTTGTTTTCCCACTTTTTGTAAAAGAAACCTGTTTAGTGATAAAATTCGCATTTTGGCGAAGTAAATAGAATATTTATTTAGACCATTTTCATTTGCTAATTAGATATAAACTTAAATAATTCATGCTAAGACTAAGATTTAAATAATTTATTTAAGAAATGCTCCAAACTCTAGTTTGAGAAATGCTAGAAACTCTAGTTTGTTTAAAAACAGCTACAAACTCTGGTTTATTTGAGAAAAGCTACAAACTCTGGTTTATTTGAGAAATGCTACAAACTCTAGTTTATTTGAGAAATGATACAAACTCTAGTTTATTTGAGAAATGCTGAGTTAAAATACCTAAAAATAAAGAAATAAATGTCTCTAGGCCCTTTGATAAATTTAGTTCAAAATTTAATAAATATTCACAATTATTGTTATAAAACTATGTTAAATTCAATCAATTTAATCAACCTAATTTGATAGATTTTTTAAAAAATATATAATGTTTACGTACATCCAAAGTTAGCTACACTTTTGATAAATTTAGTTTAAAATTCAATTAATATTCCTAATCATTGTAATAAAACTATCTTAAATTCAATCAATTTAATCTACCTAATTTGATAGATTTTTTTTAATTATGTTTACGTACATCCAAAGCTAGCTACACTTTTTTGATGGATCACATCATAATATTATACAATAATAGGATATAAGTTTACAATAGCCGAAACCAGAATCGAGCTAACCCTATCATGTCATGGTGTCCGGGGAAAAACTCATGGTGCTCCAACTGAATAATCCCTAACTAAAGTGAACGCAAAATGGCTCCCATTTCGTTCAGGCCCTTGAATTCACTTCCCATAAAATAGCCCAACCCAGCATCTATATGGAGGCAATTTAGTAAAACATCATTTCTATACCACTGAGGAAGCGAGAATCTACTTGCTTACACATCAGTTTCTCGTCTCCATAGATGAGTTTAATATAAACCAGTGAGGCCAGATTTTGTGATGAATATTTGGAACTTTATGTGTCCATTGTTTGTATTTTTTAGAAAATGTGTTTAAAGGTGGGCAGATAGACATACAGAGGTAGTAGATTTTTTTTTTGAATTTGTGGAGTTTAAAACTTGAGATTTAATAAAATACCTGGATCAACTATTTGGATTTCTAAATATTTTGTTTTTCTAGATTTCTTAAAATAAAAAAAATAATATGTCAGAAAATTATTGTTTTCACTATCAAAAATCAATCAAACAACATAGATCATATTTTTGAAGAGTCTTTTGTGACACAATATCATTTGGATGATTGTTATATAAAATTAAAATCTTGCAAAATGTTTAATTCCGTTCAACCAAAAGATGTTATGGTTTGAACGTCATAAATAACCCTCTGTATTAATCTTCTTATTGTCCACGAAACAATGTATTTTGAATAAATTTCTTATAATTTTTTGTGACAAAATATCATTTGGAGAATTGTTATATAAATCTTTTTTAAAATATTACAAAATGCTTACTTTCGTTCAAACGAAAGATGGCATCGCTTGAATGCCATAAAAAATACATCTATATTACCTTTCTAATTTCCCACGAAACAATGAATTTTGAATTAGTTTTGTATAGTCTTTTGTGACAAAATGTCATTTGGAGGATCGTTATATAGATTTTATTAAAATATTATAAAAACTTGACTTTCGTTCAAACGAAAGAAGGTATCGTTTGAAAGCCATAAAAAACACATCTATATTACCTTTTTAATTATTCACAAAACAATGAATTTTAAACAAGTTTCATATACTATTTTGTAACAAAATGTTATTTGGAAGATTGTCACATAAGTCTTAGAAAATCTTACAAAAGGCTTACTTTCGTTCAAAAGAAAGATATCGTTTGAACGTCATAAAAAATAGATCTATATTATCCTTTTAATTATTCACGAAGCAAAATCTTTTTACTAAGTTTTGTAAACCTTTTTTGACAAAATATCATTTAGAGGAGTGTTCAAAAAATCTTGTTAAGATCCTAAAAAAAACTTTCATTTAAACTAAAGAAGATATTATCTGAACAGCACAAAGAGCACATCAGTATTATCCTTTTAATTTTTTTATTTAAAAAAAAACAATAAATTGCTCCTAAGGGATAGTTGATCCAAAAAAATAAACCTTTTAAAAAGTTTCTTCAATTTTCAAAAATTGATGTTAATTTTGCGCCAAATGCCACAACCTATATAGCAAATCAAAGAATTGAATTATTACAGGATTCAAGTTTTCTTAGTTTGCAGTAAACGTGGCCATTACTCGATCTAAAAGGAATTCTAAATGAATCCAAAGACCAAATTCTACCACATTGCTTTTTATTCTTCCCAAAGAAAACAATCCGCCTCCAGGTCTTTCATTAACAACCATCGGAATGTAGTTACAGCAAATGAATACTCAAATCCCTTCGTCTTACGAGTGCCTATTTATTCTGTTACGTGTCGAAATGAGAGAATGGAATGAATTGTTGATTATATATTTCTTCAGGGGGTTATAATTATCTCTGAAGCCCAAGCTAAAGTGGTGATAATTATTTCATAAATAACGTTATTAGATAAGAATATCCATCTTTCAGATTATGGCTGATGGTAAAACTTGTTGGATAATTTATTTTCTGGTAGTTACTTGAGAATACTAAATTATTTAGAGGAAATTACTAAAATATTTAGAGGAAATATATTATTATTAAATAGGTGTAATATATTCCTAATCGCAATAATATATTCCAGGTAAGGTATTTAGAGTAAATATATCATAACTAATTACGGTAAAAATTGCATTTATTTTACATTTCTGTTAGCTTAAAAAATACAGATAAAAATATTTTGGAATTCATGAAAATGTTATTGAAATCATATCAGAATACAAAAAAGTTTTATAATAGCATATTAATGTTGATTCATTTGGGTTAACGAAAGAAACATACATTGAAAAAAATTTGAAATTTGTAAAAATATATGGAAACTATATCAGCATGCACAAAGTGTTTTAAAATAGAATATTAATATTTAAAAATTTATATTAATATAGAAAATACAGCTTTAAAACTTTTGAAATGTATAAAAATATACTGAAATTATAATAGAATATTAATATTTATAAATTTATGTTACCATAAGAAATGTAGTTAAAAAACTTTTGGAATTTATAAATAATGTTTTGAAATCCTATTAGTATAAAAAAGATTTAGAATATTAATATTATTCTTTTAAATAAATTCAGGATAATTGACTGAAATCATATAGTTTAAGTTATAAAAATAATTTTTTTTAAATTCTTTATTACAAAAATATCTATTTGGCCTATGTATAGTGTTACACGGTCGTCAACAATTTCAAATTACGAATATGAATTATCAGCATTGATTTGTAATTTTTAAGATTAATAGTATACAATATTTGTTCGATTATTAATATAGGATATGCATTAACTTTTTTATTTTTGTTCTTAAACTCTCCTGTAAAAATTTTTCACTTCTGACATTTTATACTGTAACTATTAAATAAAAGTATTCTATAAAATTTAGCTCAATCTGAAATAAAATAGAACTTAATATCTGTTTTCACACATCTTAAAACTTTCAGTATAAACAAATGTGGCCTTCCTAGTGTTTTCTCGTTTCTAATTACATTTCTTTTTTGAATATCGTTGCTTAATATATTTTAATTTTACAAATAACTTTTTACAAGTTTTATTGTCTAAAATATTGAACAATACTAGTTATTTATTTTACACGCTTCCGATATAAAACAATCTGTATGAATTTTTACAAATTTTGAAGTAAACGACTTTAGAGAAAATCTTTTATAATGAAACGAGACATTTGACTACTACAGTTTGCTGTATGTAGTTTGCAAACTTTCGTAAACAAATAATAACATTTTCTATATAAACTATGCTATCGTATCTTTGTGATAAATTCATGTAACTTAATCATTTCTATATCATTACTCACAATATTTTAATTTTTTAAATAACTTTTTATAGGTCTTATTGGTTATTTAAATATTTTGAGCAATACTAGCTATTTATTCTGCATGCTTTCGTTACAAAACAACACATACAAATTTTTAGAAATTTTAAAGCAAACAAATTCTAAAAAGATTTAAATGAAATCAGCTATGCATATTTCAATGTATCATGTCAGAGCACCATTTCTTGAACGGCCAAGCACCACGTGCTGGTGCAAGTTAAATTATATTTTTATTCATTTTAATTGCTTCGTCGAATGAGTCACTTTAGTATTGCAAACGATCCAAAAAGCTTTGTCTCGCATTTATTGTTTTAAAAAATATCCCATTTTCTATTTATTTCATTTCATATAATCACGAGCTCAAAATGACATTTTTCTAGGTTTTATTTGCTGTAGCCATTAACTTATTACTTTTAAATCAGAGCCTTTGTAAATGGAATGACAATGAGTTATTAAAAGCTGATTTTTTAAGATGCTCGTGCAGAAAATAAAATTTTAATTTTTCGCCTACGGATTTTTGTTGACTCCAAAAACCTCATCCCAAAAACAACATCATGCTCTGACATGATAATAATATATTTTAATGACGTATAGAGGCATTTAACCTCAGCAAACATAGTTTAATTATACAAATAGTTTTAGATTAGTTCTCTTCAAGATAATCAGACACTTGATCATTAATGATCCACAAGCCACACCGTTTTCAAAACTTTTGAAAATTCTGCTCGGAATCTTACAAAATAAGCTTAGTTTGCTTTCAAAGTAAATACACCATTACTTGATCCATCTTAAATAATCAATGAGATCTCGGCTGAAATTCTCTAAACCACATTGCAGTAACTTCTTTTCGTTCCTAAAGAAACAAATCAACCCACCTCCGGGCCCTTTATTAACAGGTATCAGACTACGCTTAGAGAGGGAAAATTCCGAAATCCTTTCACTCTATTTTAATCTGTGTCCCAATGGAATAATAAAATGGGTCGTTAATTAATTATCATTTTCTTCTACTTTTTTTTAATGAACTCGTGAGTTAACATAACGACGATACTTTTCTCGACGTTGAAGACATAAGATACGGGAACTGTCTTTTAGATATCACGAATTATTACAATAGTTATGTTGATTCTTTTAGTGGAAACTTACTTGGGAGGTATAAATTATTGGTTGGAAAGGGATTAGTACATATAATTTAACTCTAGAAAGAATGACTTTTTATTTGAATGAATTTGTTATGAAATATAAAAAAAAATGTGAGGATGATTGTATAATTAAACAATAACCCAGTGACAATAATTTAACAATAACCCATTATACAGTAGCTCTGCGATAAAAAGAAAAATGGATTTTTTTGGTCAATAAAATAACTTACTTTAATATAAATTTATATAATTTAACACAAGTTAGTGTAAAGTAGCTTTCTAACATGTTTTTTACTTAGAAGATACAATTTATTTGTTGGAGAATGGTTAGAACATGTAATTTAACCCTGAAATGTCTGATTTTTTTTATTTTTATTGAAAAATTATAGGTGTTTTAAATAATTGCATACAATTTAGAAACAAGTATGTATTTTAAATTTTAATACTTTTTCATCAAATTAAAACAAATTAAATGGGCCAAATGGTTACGTAATTAAATAATTATAACATTATAATAGCTTAGTAATCAAAAGGAAAATGTCTCTTTGTGAATAAAATATACTTAAATATAAATTTATATAACTAAACACAAGTTAGAGTAACGTGACTTGCTAACATGTTTTTTACTTAGAAGGTATAATTTATTTGTTGGAAAAGGGTTAACGCAAGTAATTTAACCCTAGAATGCTTGATTTTTTATTGATATTGAAAAAATATATATTTGTTTTGAATATTTGCATACAATATAGGAAAATTATTTTTTAATTTTTATATTTTTATGAAATTAAAAAAAATTAAAATCTGTCCAATAGTTATTTAATTAAACATTATTTCAGTGACATAAATCACATTATAAAGCAGCTACAATAGAAAGAAAAGTGTCTTTTTGCAAATAAAATAGAAAATTTACTTGAATATAAATTTATATAACTAAGCACAAGTTAGCGTAACATGGCTTGCTAACATGTTTTTTACTTAGAAGGTATAATTCATTTGTTGGAAAAGGGTTAGTACATGCTATTTAACCCTAGAATGCGTGACTTTTTATTTTTATTAAAAAATATATGAGTTTTGGATAGTTACATGCAGTTTAAGAAAATTATTTATTTTAATTTTTAATCTTTTTATGAAATTTTTAAAAAAATGTTCCAGACGTTTACTTAATGAAGCAATTTCCCTGTGACATAAATCACATTATAACAGCTCCTCAAAAACAAGCTAAGTGTCTTTTTTACCAATATTATAGAAAAAACTTACTGAAATATAAATACTCTGCAAATTTCTCCAACGTTCATTAGTTAGTTAAAATAAACACTTACTTTATAACCTTTTAACCTTGTAAAAACTGTCCAATGAGATATTTCGAACAAATATTCTGTTCTAAAAAGATCTATAAATTTTTAATTATAAAAAAGTTATTTAAACATAAATTTATAAAATCAAATGTTAGTTAACATAACATAATTTGCTAGTCAAATTTTATACTAATCTATAAACCTCCCTTAGTCAAAATAAACGCACCCTCATTCCACCAAAAGAAATAATCAATAAGAATCCCGGCGAATTCTACATCACAGAATTCCAGTTTCCTCTTTTTCATCTCGTGAAACAAAACAATCCACTTTCGGGTCCTTCATTAACGACCATTAGAATGTACTCTGCGATAATAAATAGCCATTCCTTTGGCACCGAAATCTTTCATCTTTCAAAGGCCACTTTATTCAGTCCCGCTTTTCAATGGGAGAATAAAATGGGTCATTCGTTATAATTTCATTCCAAGTTTTAATTAAATATTGAGTCCCACAAAGCAGTAATAATTATTTCATATTTTAAAGCATAAGGGATGGATTACCATCTTTGAAACGCTAAAACTTGCAAGATTGATGAGGGTAAATATTTAATGGAATTTATTAGTAATTTTTTTAATAATTTGTTTCAAATTTGGTCTTTACTATTAATAATATTGGTTAAATTTTTTCATCGAAATAATAAAAATACATTATTTAAAATAGGAAAAAGTACACAGATTGGAATGTTAATATGTTTATACGTAGTCACTATGGTATGAATCACGTATGATTCACACTACATTTATTCTGAGTACCACATGAATCCTATTTGATTCTCCCTACATTTATTCTGAGTACCGCATGAATCATATTTGATTCACAAGGATATTTTTATACAAGTATCATTTTTTATACGAGATGCATATCTTTCTTTATTAAATGCTTCTGGGTTATATAAATAATATAATTGTGCATTGTTAAATAAATTTTTACAGCATCTCTATCTCTGAGATCATTTTCCAATAATTTATTTTTCGGATATACAACAATTATTGCATTTGAAAAAAAATACATGAAATAGTGTAAAAATAATATTTTATTTTGTTTCAATTTATGTACTGCTGAGTTTACTAACAAAATCTATATTTTTATGAAATCCCTCAATAATATTAATAATTCTTGACCAAATAATTTTGATACAAATATACAAACACACACACGTATCCACAATTAAACAAGTCTATAGCATTACAAAATAACGAATTTCATTTCTTAAGAATTTAGATTCATATTTTGTCAGAATAAAAAAATAAATTAAGCAAGAAATATAACATCAAACTGACCCACCTTTTCTTTTGTTTGAATGTTAGTTAGCCGTAAAATATCCATTGGTTTATTGACTCCATCAAATACTGTTAAACACATTCAATCATAAAATATTTCACTGAATTTAAAACATGCATTAACATTTTACATATTAATGCACATAGAATATTGATGACGAGAAAGATAAGCTTAAGTGTTTCCATCGTTTCTGTATTAAGTTCCAGGTTCTTCTTTCGCGTTTAGCATTGAATGTGTGAGGTGACCTATAAAGGATATATTTGGAAATATGTCCCTTTTAAAACATAAATAAAAGAAATGTACCATGAAAAAAGAAGTCTATCCTGAACATCATACTTTAATTGGAGATTCCTTTTGTATCTTTACGATAGCCCATTCTAGTGATAATACCGATCATACATTTCTATATGATTCTGTCAAGTACGTATGTTTTTTACAAATCTTAACACTTAGTGCTCTGAATTTAAGATCTTTCAGTATATATAGTATGCCACAAATAACAAAATAATCGTATAATGTTTTATAAAGTTTAAAATTTTATTAAAATGCTCACGTTGTGATCACATATAAATCAATCAATATTTAAAAACTTAAACAAGAAAATTAATATACTTAGAATTCTAAAGAATAAAATAGAGAATAAGCGTTTGATTAAACCATATGTATTATATAATATCGATGAGTTCAAATTTCATTGAAATTATCATAATATTTGATTTTCCAACCTTTTCCCTCTTAGAAGAAACAATTAGAAAGGGGTTAAATAACGCATAATTTCGGAATGTGAAATGTTGTTATATAGATAGTTACAGTTAAAATATTGACAATTACCTATTTCTTTCAGAAATATACACTTCTTTATCACAGATACTAATTTAAAATATAAGCAAATCATGACTATTATAGATATATACAGTTCTCTTGGTATAAAGTTCTTTGTTGCTGATATTAACAGTTAAAAATATCTACTACTCTACTACTAGCTATTTTCTTTAAAATATACATTTCTCTTTCTTATATATATATATATAGTTTTTTAGAAATACACTCTTCTTTTGGGATATAGGTTATTAATTCTAATAGTTTAAAATAGAAACAAATGATCGCTTTTATAAAAGAAATCTAAAGTAAGATCTAAAAGAGTAAGAAATACGATTGAAGATCATATCAACAATTCATATATTTTCATAGCACAAGTTCGTTGCTTAATTCTCTAATGATTTCATCCCCAAAAGTTGCATAAATATTCTTTATGTTTATGCATTGCCAACATTTACATATTATATTGATCAAAGGATATTCTAAAGGATATGCTTGCGTTGTAGTGGTTTCGTTTATGTTTTATTCTTCTTGTTAAAAGAAAATACAATTAATGTTTTCGCCATCAAAGCATCTCTCTTTTCTTTCTTATTTTGTTTGTTTACGTTGAACTTTCAGGTTGCTTTAGTGAGAAAATTGGAGTTATAAGGCAATCCCCACTTGCTAAAAGAATAGGTTTAATAAATTAGAATTCCATTAAAAAGCTATACAAAAGCAAACATCGAGCGTTTGTTCATCTTGAACACTGCCAACGAATGTTCGCTTTTGTATACAATTTAACACTGCGAGCTTAGCTAAAATTCTCTTTTGTATGAAATTTAACACTGCAAGTTGAACTAATGTTCTCTTTTGTATGAAATGAAACACTGCGAGCTGAACTAATGTTCTGCTTTGTATGAATTTTAACACTGCGAGCTGAACTAAAATTCTCTTTTGGATGAAATTTAGCACTGCGAACTGAACTAAAATTCTTTTTTGTATGAAATTTAAGAGCTATAAGTTATATTTGAGAACGGAATAGACATACTAGAATATTTTCAATTTTAAACTACATTATGGCAATCTCATTTTGAAACCTGCTTTCAATGGTTTTATTTTTTAATTATATAAAACTAAGTATGTCCCCTCTGTAAATGTCATTTAAAAAACTTTTACGTTAAAATTTGCACGAAAGAAAAAAACCCATACATTTTTAATGCAGGGTTATTCCTAATGCGTTAGGGTATGAGAAATCAATGTTTTCATTTAAGTTTGAAGGTTGCATTTTATTATTTATTAATGGTATTTATAATGTTATACAAATAACACTATTTTGTATTTTTAATTTATTAAAAAGGCATTTTTCTTTGTTGAAAAACATAATTTCACCATTCTTAACTATGGCTATTCTGTTAATAAAGATGAATTAACCTCTTTTTTACCTGCACAGGTGTTATGAACTCATAGCCCACCAAATTCAGATTACAATAAGCACTTAATATCACACCACAACTCACTTTCTAGAGCTTATGTGGGTTTTTTTTCGATTTGGTATAGATGCAATTGAATTTTCTAAAAATAATTTTCAAAAATTACACTACAATCATTTTTATAAAACTCCTAACTAAAAAGGCTACCAGTACTGGTTTGTATTATACATTTTAAATGGAAATTAATGATGTAGTAAAAAATAATAAAAACATGATATAGATGGTCCTGTTTTAGAATCGTGCAATGAAGCAAATGTATATTTTTAGGCATTCTTTCTTCAGAGCTTAACCTCCATAAACTTTCATTAGAATATTGATCGCTGAGTTATTTCTGTTTATGCTCTTTACAGTTGATGTACGTTTTGGATGAACTTTTTACCTGTATTTCATATTTTCTAGGGTGATAAATTTTGCTCTTTGTTATAGCGCTCACTGAATTTTATGCTCAGCACATTCTTAGGCCAAATTTATGTAACAAAAATTATATTTATAAATCAGTGGTGGGTTTCCGACAAGAAAACTGTCTACAAATGTTGGATTTATAAACGTCTGCAATACATTTAAAAAATTGTCATCATTAAATCTCCATGTAAATAAATTTGTGCAAAATATTGAGCATTCTATGAATTATAAAATATTTGAATAACTACAATTTGCCAGGTGTAATTGTTCAAATTCCTATTTGCTTCATTATGTTTATTAGATTATTTATTTGTTTACAAACATTGAGGGGAGGCTTATAAATTAACATGCCCATAAATGCAATCACGAGTCATTGTATATAAATAAATGATATTTTTACTCAGCGGTATTGGTCACTCCAAAACTTTGTCCAAGGAACTTGCAATGCCAGAGAAAGACTTAATAGCATTGGCGTACAAAATTTACGAACTGTCAACTTTTGGCGTGATCTTAGCCTTTCTACTCTATTTACTGTGTTATTTGTGATGAACTATTTGGCGATTAATATACGACATGTGTTAACAGTATCAAAAACTTGAATTTGCGTTTTGTATACTTTTATCCCAACCGATTGAAAAAAAGGACGCAAAACAGCGCTGCACCAAAATTAATAAATTTAATCATAGTGATTTTGAAAAATAGCTTTAACGTGTTTCTGAAAATACAGACCGATAGACAATCAACCCATAATTTAATTTGGCTCATATTTTTACCGTTGTCACCACTATAAATATTGTACCTCTATAGAAGTAAATTAATCATTTACCTAGACCTCCTTGTTTTATAATTATATTACAGCAACCCTAGAGATAGGTTTCTCCTAAATAGATTTTACTCGAAATTTCATAGAGCTCAAATTTTATGTAAAGCCCATATCCAAATTTCAAGATTCTTGCTCAAAGTGTTTTTGAGTTATTTTTGTCACTGGTAGACAGATGGGTATTTTCCAAAAATATGTTTTTCGTACTTAAGAGGGAGGCAGAGGGGAAGGGTCTAAAACCTGGAGATTCTTCAAAATCTTGAACATGAATTTTTTGACGATTTCCGTTCTTGTTGATGATTGCTGTTGTTTTTAGTGGCGCCATGGACAAAATTCACAGAGGAATCAGTGAGTTTTAAGCCTAAAGAAGTGTATCTTGTTTCAAAGTAGCGCCATCTAGCTCCGAGAGAACGACTTAGCTACTCACACATCACAGTCGTTTGCACAGCCCCTTTTTACGGGGGGAGGCACTTTTACACATCTTATATATAAAACACAGAATAAAAACCATGCCCGAAGCGGGACTCGAACCCGGGGCACCCAGCTCACGGGGAAGAAACTCTACCCTTATGCCAAAATGACGGCATTACTCTTCTTTATCTATACTATATATACGGGAAAATAAAAAGTCACTAAAATAAAAGTTAATCTAAATTAATAATTAACAGACTGGTCAAGTTAAAGTTTTGTTGAAAATGGTGAATTAAATAGCCTTGTTTATAAAAAGACATGCTCTATAATGTAATTTGCGTAAGAACGAAAAACATTGGTTTCCTGGCACAGAGCTAACGCGTCTTCCTCTTGTCCTGAGAGTCCCGGGTTCGAGTCCCAGTTCGGGCATGGTTGTTCTTCTGTGTGCTTTCTGTGAGATGTTTGACTCTACTTCCCTGTAAAAAAGGCTGTGCAAGCAAATGAATGAGTGAGTATCTAAGTCGTACTCTTCGCTCTAGTTGGCGCTACTTCAAAAAACAAGAGACTCTCCTTTAGGCTTAAATATGCTGCTTTATTTGAAGGGGGTTTGTCTATGGTAAGTGCCATAGCTAACATAATAACAACACTTAAAACGCCTAAATAAGCCCCTGCTATTAGATAAAATTTTATGAAAACCCCGTTTATAAAAGGAGATCAATTAATACATTGAGATAGCAAAGAAACCAGTAAATAAAACACCCTAATTTTATTCTACGAAAACAATTATTGAGCATACCCTAATGTACTCATTTTTAAATAATGAGAAATTTCAGCACCATATACAATTCTATTAAAAAATTTCAATACATTTTACATTCTGGTTTCCCCCCCCCCACACACACAAATCATTGAAATACAATTTACATTTATTAAAGGTAAAATAATCTTCTGCGGAATTTTTAATAAACCTTCTTTTAAATATTTAATAACGTTTTAAATAATTAATGATTAAGTGTTTCATAGTTTACTGATATTTACATACCAGTTAATGATCACTAGATTTAAAAAGGTTATCATCATTATTTTATCAGTGGGGTATGAACATACAAAATCTTAAATCAAGCAAAAGTATAAAAATGTATAATTACCTTTTGAAATTAAATGTTTATCGATTATAATTTTCTTTTTTTTTACTTAATGGTTAAAAGATCATTCCATTAAAAATGAATATGTTAAAAAATTATAATTCATCAAATGATTACTTGAGGCATCTTTCCCGTAAGAAAAATTTATTCCGTAACAAATTAATTCATAATGTTTTATTCAAGATACATTTAAATCAATTAATTTAATAGGTATACAGTCTAGATTTAGTCTCGTCTTATCAAACATATTATTATAATTCTCAGTTTTGTAAATAAACCTATACGCATGAGAAAGACCCCAATTAAACCCACGATATATGTCGTTATTAGGTTTAAATATTTAAGGTATGCAGAACAAGCATTTCAATTTAATATTATATCATAAATATTTAAACTATAATTTAAATATGTTGAATAGGGTTTAGAAATAATTATAAATATCTATTTTATTATTATCATGTAAGAATATGATATTGTTTTAGGAATGAGGTTTTCTGGCGTCAACAAAATTCCGTAGGAGAAAAATAAAAACTTTGATCCGTAAACGAAAAAAAAAATTATTTTTCGCACTAGCATCTCAAAAAATCAGCTCTTAATAACGTGTTGCCGTTGTATTTACGAAAGCCCTCATTTTTTAAAAAAAATAAGTTAATGACTACAGCGAATAAAACCTAGAAAAATGTCATTTTGAGCACGTGTTTATATGAGATGAAATAAATAGGAAATGTGATATTTTTTTTAACAATAAATGCGAAACAATTTTTTTTGGATCCTTTGCAATAATAAAGTGACTCATTCGATGGAACGATTAAAATGAATAAAAATATAATTTAACTTGCAAGAACACGTGGTGCTTGGTCGTTCGAGAAATGATGTTCTGACATGATACATTGAAATATGCACAGCAGAATTTTTTTTTTTTCATATTGTGTTTTAATGAATATCCATTTTATTATCTCCTATCTTTTCATTTTATATTTTAATTAAAAATGCTAAATTTTTACATATTGTGCAAATAGGTTTTCAGGTATCAGTTTTGAATTTGATATCGTGAAAAAAACTTTATAAAAATGTTTTTTTCTTTAAAATAAATAATACTATTTTCATGTTTAATTAACTTCTGGTTCAATATTAGAAAATATTTTTTTAAAAAAATTTATAATAATCCAATTTAATACTAATTTTTGCTCACAGATTCTGAACAATATTATTTTTAACTGAAAAAAATTAATTAAAAGATACGGATTTTAACACATGATAGCCCAATACAAGCATTATATGTCTTATACATACAAGAGCTACATAAAGCATACAAATATTTTATTGTTTTCTATGACACTTGTCATTGACAAATCCGCTGAAAAAATCATCCATTTTAAGTTGAGTTTTTTAGTGCCTCTTATTTCAGTAGCGCCATCTAGGGTCAAGAGTATGACTTAGCAATTCATGAGTCACAACCCCTTTTAGGGGACAAACACAATTCGTGCATTTCCTTCACTTTCCACAGATAGTAATTTTGACCTGAATCAGAGAACGATCAACTATTAACTAGTACTCTCTGTGATATCATATCGACTTCTAGTACATTGTGACCACGATATATTTATCGTGTACCAGCCACCTTATACACGGAGAGTCTTCAGACGGCGGGGTTCGAACTCAGTATCCTAGGGATGCGAGTCCAATACCCTAAATTTCCATTACCTTTTAAGGAGGCTGAGACAGTGGGTAAACAGAGAAAATGAGTTGTGAATGGCCTCAATATATTGAGATTTTGATATTGATATTAAGGTTAGATTAAGTTAGTTGAAGTTTCACATCTCCTGCTTATTAGTGTAGTTGAATTATATTAACCAATATTTTATAGAGCAACACTAGGCTATTTTAGAATGGACCTCGTAATTCTGAACACAGTCACAAGCTGAGGACGACACCTCGAACTGGAATCCACACTCTTAAATGACGATTCACCCTAGCAAGAGAAAAGTTATCCCCAACGGATTTAGCTTTCACCATATTCGATTATTCGTATGACGCTGGTTTTACTGTTTAGGAATTTTTAGTGTAAAAACAATATAATCTTTGCGCTAAATTTTTATTTAGTTACATATAACTAAAAAAAAGACACGTACCCGCACCACAGATACTGCAGTTTTAATGTACACTGCTAAGTTTTTTTAGATCCAAACATTAAATACATAGACATAACATCAAGCTTTTTCATTTTTCAAACAATGCTCTTATTATTTACAAATTCATATTTTCTTTCCTAAATCGAAAACGATGTAACTTTTATAACTGTCAGAAGCTTCAAAGGGTTTAAAGGTTCTCGATTTCTTAAACATCAAATAGATAGAATTAAATTTGAAAATTAATTTATAGAATCCATTAGAATTATTAATAGATAAAATAAATTAGAATTATTAATAGATAGAATTAATTAGAATTATTAATACATAAAATAAATTAGAACTATTAATAGATAAAATAAATTAATAATAGATAGAATTAATTTATAGAATTTACTTGAATTATTATTAGATGAAATTAATTATAATTATTAATAGATAGAATTAATTTATAAAAGTAATAGAATTATTAATGGATAAATTAATTTATAGATTTAATTGAAATTATTAATACATAAAATTAATTAGAATATATTAATATATATAACTAATTTATAAAATCAGAGTTAATAGATAAAATTAATTTATATAGAATTAGTTAAAATAATTTGAATAATTAGATAAAATTAATTTATAGAAGTAATAGAATTATTAATGGGTAAATTAATTTATAGAATTAATTAAAATTATTAATAGATAAAATTAATTAGAATTATTAATATATATAATTAATTTATAAAATTAGAATTAATAGATAAAATTAATTTATATAGAATTAGTAGAAATAATTTATAGAATTAAATAGAATCATTAATATATAAAATTAGATTTAAGAATAAATTCTATTTCTTAAACCTAAAATTGAATTAAATCAGAAATAGATAATATTTAAAGAATTTTATAAATTTATAAATTTCACATTTTCTGAGAAATTTAAATGGTAGAATTGATGTAGATAATGTGAAGACAATTTCCCTGGTCCCATTTATTTGATTTAATGATAAATTATCTCTAATTTAATAGAGATACTACTAAAATAATGAATTTTAATACCCTCGTTGAGCAATTTATTAATTTATCTTTAATATTCATTATAATATGAAAGTAAGTTTACTCAATTAATCAAATAACGATTCTTCTAAAGACGCAAGATGCTATCATTAGATAAAAATTTCAACTATTTTCTTAAGTAATTTAAAATTATATCATTGGATTTTTTCTTTAAAAAATTATAAAGTTTGTTGCTTTTTTAAAAAAAACTGCTCAAATTTAGTGTAAAGTGGTGAATAATTTTCGCAATTGGAAATAAAAAAAATATCGTCTGCGTGTTGTTTATGAAACTGACATTCTTATTATCATGAAAAGGGGTCAGAACGCTCGCTATCTTTACGCAAAAATCTTTGCATATAATATTCTGAGTACCCTTTTATACTTTATTGAAATTCTTTTACTTGCCGAAAGAGCTTAAACTCAGTTAATATTTTAACTCTTTAATTAATAAACACAGACCTCAGTAAACTTTGTGTGTGTAAAACTCTTCGTCCGAAAATTTCTAATTAATCATTTTAGTTAGTCAGCTTGAAAGTAATTAATTTGTCGCACTCGCAGCCAGGGATTTCTTGTAATTTACTGATTTTCTCCGAGGGATTCCTTTAAGATTTTAGAGCACAAGAATTTGGTAATTTTAAGTAATCTTACATTCTTTTGACATTCACCCATTAAATAAAATCACTTAATTCTCTTTTTTTATTTGCAAAATAAATTTTTGTTCCATTTAAAAGTAATTCGAAATTTTATTGCATAAACCTTAATTTAACGAGATATATATATATATATATATATATATATATATATATATATATGTTCCTCCATGACCAAACACTGGTCCTATTTCTCTAATTTTTAATTCGTATAAAAGCTTTGATTTATGGATATGCCATTAATGATCACTTTTTTCCAAACACGCCTCATTTTTAAGAAAAAAAATCTGAAAAAGATTTGACGAAATACATTCCATATTGATAGCTCTGTTTGCATTCGATATAAATATAATGCATTTGACGAGATATATTCTATTTTGATACGCTTATTTATAATAAATATAGGAACCGTTATTTAAAGTATATTATTAATTACTTTAAAAATTCACTGTTATTAAAAAAATAGCAAAACCAAAATGCTAGTTTCCTCAGGATTAACACTAGTCCAATTTCGTCAAATTTAATTTTACATAACATTTTATGTTTCTAGATATGACATCAATGATCGCTTTTTACACAGCACCCCTCTCTTAATTTTTTTTAACATAGGCTATTTTATTACATATCTATATATCAAGATAAATAGCAATATCTATTATATTTTCCAGCAACCTCAACTGCTGCATCAATTAAACAAATACTTCATCAAATGGAATCTTATGAGCCCTAATTTTATTAAGGATTATTGTTTCACTCTTACCTTAGTTTTCAAGAGATGTTGCAAAATATTACTTTGACTCATCTTAAAACTCATCTTTGATTCATCTGAATCCAGTTCGGCAACTTTAGTCCTCAATTAATCCCTTCATTTCTAATGTTAAACTAGTCAATCAGAATACTCAATACTTACTGCGCTAATATATGTTAGTATAAAGTACTTATTATTATAATATATTGTTTTCGTTTAACACAATAAAACATAGTTTATTTAAATTGGTTACTGTAACTATACTAAGGCTGTTAAAAAAATGGACGATCCACCGGCTGCAATCGGTTGGTTATTTGGATAAAAAGAAACTTTGCAGACGATTTAGGGGCAAGGGCATTTTAACAACCTGCCTCTCTAAATTTCAATACGTAAAATGCTGAATCTATCTATGGGTATTTCTTATATTTTTAAACCACACGCAAATGTGAAACGCAAATATATATTTATTCTGTATCAAAGAATTGTTTTCTCGAAATTTATATTTCCAAACTATAATTGTTGGCATTATTTGTTGCATTCGTTTTCTATCGTTAAGTAAATAGTATGTCTGTAATGATGTCAACGATTCCTATTTGACCAATTGTAATCGTATAGTAACAATTATCTTCTGGATTTTCATAAATTGTAAAGCATATTTCTATGGGTATCTTATATCTTAAGTATATCTATATATGGGCATTTCTTATGTTTTTAAACCACACGCAAACACGGAACGCAAATATTTATTTATTACTGTATAAAAGAATTTTTTTCTCGAAATATATATTTCTAAACTATATTCTAAAAGAAATTGTTGACAATATTTGCTACATTCTATTTCTATTGTTAAATAAATAGCATATCTGTAATGATGCCAACGACTCTTGTTTGACCATTTGTAATTGTATAGTAACAATTATCTTTTGGATTTTAATAAATTGTAAATCATATTTTCCATTTTTTGGTTTACTATAAGATAACATACTCTCTGTATTTCTTTTTTGTAATTCATTTTTCTTATATGCGTTGATTTAAGTCATACCAGATTCTCTGACCCGCCACGAAGGCACAGAGATTTAAATCATAAGTCTGAATGACCGGTTAGTCGCAACAGCAACATTGGCGGGAAATGTGGTAGAGTCCTAAGGGCTATCATCAGTCAAGGTACAGGCCTTCCCATAGGAAATACGCCCCGTCATCGATGGGAGGAGCCTAGCCCCCACCTATTAGTGTACATTACAGGGTGGTGAGATACAACCACCATGTCGGAAACATCTCATCCTCATTTCGAGAGGTATTCCGGTGGGATTTTATTATAATTGAAGAGCAAAAACCACACTTCTACGCCACCTAACTTGAGGACGTGTTGATCGTCAATAGATTAGGGTCACATCAAGTTTTTAGTTAATGCAAATGTATGGAATATAGCATTGAAATTCGAGATTATCCGCTCAAAAAGGACATGTTGAATCGATACCACCGATCGCGAAAACCTTTCTACGATAAAAAAAAATACTCTAAATAAAATGGAATCTTAGTTAAAATTTATAATTTTTATTTAATTTTCCAACATTGGTTAGGAATTATGATAACGATTTTTAAATAAAAACATATGGTTTCTTATATAATTTTCATTCTATGTTTTTAATTTTGTGTTAACATTCTTATATTTGATTAAAAACTGTTTTTTTTGTGTGTAGACAGAAATAAGAGCACTTTAAAACTATTTTTTTCATTCTTCTGTTTTTTTTCTAGTTTTTAATATATTCTATAATCCATTGATGTAAATAAAAAATATTTTCAAAATGTTAATCTCCACTAGATGGCGCCACACGCATTGAATTTAAATTTAATTCAAACTAATCTATTAAAGTAATTAATAAGATGTAAAAGTATTAAAAAATTCTATTATTATCTATAAAAACTGATACGGCATCTTACGAATTAAATTTTTTCAAGAAAAAAAGGAAAATTCCATTTATATAAGAGTGAAAGAAATCAGAAAATAAAGATCATAGTTTTAAAATCTATGATCCATCTGTAACCAGTAGAAATAAAGAAACAAAAAGAAAGGATATTAAAGGAAAGTAATTAATGAATGGGAGACATTTTAAGGTGGATCACGTTTCTGTTGAAAACACCATTATCATTTGCGTGTTTCTTGGCAAACAATTTCTGCTAGGCTTAAATAATTGCTTTGTATAAACAGTATCTGTTTAACAGAAGAATCTTTCAAATGAAGATCACGTGTTCAAGTTTAGATAATTTAAGTGGTTTATCGATGAAGTACCAGAAGTTGTTTAGTTAATTGATTTCTGAATGATTGTGTGTGTGGTTATATAATTTAGAAAAACGATTTTATTTATTCGATTAAATTAAACTTTTTTCCTCATTATACTTTATTAAAAGCATTTTCCAATGCCACAAAACTTCCGTTTTCTATATTTTTGATTTTATATCGCAAAAACTCGGGCGTTATGATTTTTAAACAATATAATTTTAATAATAATTTAATATAATTTTGATATAATTTTTCAAAATAAATAAGTAAATGACTACAGCAAATAAAATCTGGAAAAATGTCATTTTGAGCACGTGATTGTATGAAATGAAATAAATAAAAAATGTGATTTTTTTTAAAATCAATGTGAGACAAAAATTTTTTGGAGTCGTTTGCAATACTAAAGCGACTCATTCAATGAAACAATTGAAAGGAATTAAAATATAACTTAACTTGCACGA
>JAOUZG010043444.1:5634639-5649645 GCA_026289955.1 Argiope argentata
GTTCTTACTAATTTGTATTATTTAAAAAGAAGATATTTTCAACTAACAAGTCAAATTATTGCCAATATATTCAATGAATTTAGATCAGGTTGGTTTCAGGAAATATTCAATATCAAGCGTGCAATTTTGAATATCGACTGCTAGATTATATACTTCATTATTGGATATGAAAATAAATTTAACATGAACCAAAAAATTAAGCACAAGTCTTTGAAACATTACTTATGTAATGATAATCAATCCCAGTCTAAAAAACACAGTGATGCTTGGTCATTGGTTATGACAATGACCCATCCCATGACACTGCATGCAGTTTAGACATTTCTTTTGTTGATATTTTTGAACGACAGGCTAACCAGTCTCGAGTCACAACGTAAGAGAAAAAAACCTTAGATAAAATGAATATTAAAAAAACAAATGAAACGAGTGCAGTTTGCAACACAAACTTAATGACTTCAATCAATAAAAGAAATATGAAAATATTTATAATTGAATTCATTTTTTAAAATTCTCTGAATCAGTTAAAGGCCATTGTTTTAAGCGATCTTAAATATGATACAAATCAAGTAATTATATCTAGAATTCTTATCCATTTTCTTTTAAGGTGATTTCAGTTTCATTGCCATATGGGATGTTTTGAATATTGGAAAATCTGTTGTTGTTGTTGTTACTTATGGCACTTGCCATGGACAAGTCCTGCTGATACATCAGCAAATTTTATGCTGGAAATATACGTCTCTTGTTTTTTACAAGTAGCTCCATCTAGGGCCAAGTGTATGACTTATCTAAGCACACGTCACAACTCTTTTTTTGGGGGGGGGCGGACTTCATTCATGCATATTCATGCATTCATTCATCTCAGGTCGTAATTTAGATCTGGAGCAGAGAACAATCACCTCTGATCCAGTACCCCCAGTGGTATTACTCTGAACATGGAGAACTTTGCGACCACAACAGATTTTAAGAGCGCCAGCCGCTACACACTCGGGGAATCTTTTGACCGGTGAGCTATCTCTACCAACAAAGCTATCCCGGGCCCTTGAAAACCTTATAAATACATTAAATTCATTTACTATATTCTAAGCAATTTGAGAATTATTAACATTTTGAGAAACAGAAATTTCAAAATAATATAAACTTATTCGGTACTCTCGAAATAAAACGATGAAAAATAAACTTGTATTTGTGGTCAAATTAGTAGAGAAATAAATGAAGAAAACATCTTATATCTGTTTTCAAATTGGCAGCTACCATTGATTTGTGAATTTATTTGAAAAAGCAGTGGAATTTTGTATTTATGCATCCAATAATCTTGAAAAAGTATACACTTTGTACGGGTTTAAAAATCCTAAATTATAGGTACTGGCGTTTCCTACATGGAATTCAAAAGCATCTTCCAATTAGTTGCATAATCTGAAAAGCGAAAAACAACCCCACTTCAATATATCTGCAGATAATTTCTTTACATATTTGGCCAAATGCCAAAAGTAAACCATAGCTAACTTTCCCACAATATTGGGTAATGTTATTCAAAGGCAAATTACAGTTATGAAAGGCATTGAATATAAAATTATATGAAGCAACGGTTGCAGGGAAATTATTTAATATGCATAATAAGGAAAAGTAATGTATGAAATATTTTTGCAATTTCTAAAAACTCTTATTCATTTCAACAATTCAGCACATTTTACTGCATTTCTGTTTCTCAGTTCCAAAAACTGATGTGCCTATTAAGCTTCAAAATCATTTTAAAAGATAGAATATTCCCTTTTTAAGTGAAAAATATTCAAGATTTAGTAAATGTTTTGTAGTATTCAAAAACTTTCAAAATTACGAAAATTGATCGTTATCCGAGTATTCTCTGATTATAGTCCCTACGCACAAGATCCGTTCTCAGTTCAATAATAATAATAATAAACAATAAGTTCAATAAGGAATAGAGATTTTAACAAAATTGTGTATGATAATCCACAAATGCTGAAGCCATCATTTTTTTTTCATTCAGATTATTAGCTTTTTCTACAATTGTGTTTGAGCATTGCATTTTCAGTTTAATATCAAGCGATATAGCAAATTTCATAAATTCTTCTATTAATAATTACCAACAATAATAATGTAGAAAAAATATTGTTCAATGTTTCTACAATAAATTTATTATTAAAAAAATTTATTAAATATTTGTTGCTTAAAACATCATTGTATCATTTTTATACACTAGACACTAGTCTGAGAAGTAATTGAAACTAGCAAATTAGAAATAAGAATAATCTCCGCGATCTCTGGGCGATGAAAAACCAAATCTTTCAAAACTGAATATTGTAAAAATATCTGTACTATTCTAAAAGTTTCATATAAATTCAAAATTATTTAACTGTATTAATTTTCTTTGTACTTAAGTAGTAATTTCTAAAAATCTTGATTTCAAACCCTTTTAATAGAAATTGTGTAGAAATTATTAGAAATAAAAATTTTAATTGTCAAATGATTCTAACTAAAATTATAGTTTCATGCAGCCTGTTTACAATTAGAATAAGAAAATTAAAGTAAGCATTTGTTTATTTAAATGATTAAATGAAATCTTGTATTAGTAATACCAAAGTGACGCAACTTCTATAGCTAATAAAAATGGTTAAACATTTTCTGCAACCAAATCGGTAAAAAGAACTATGTTAATTGAAATTTTCAGATCGAAAAAAATAAGTTTTTAACATACTCGCTTAAATTTGGAACATTTGAAACCAAAAATGGGGGACTGATTTAGTAATTCACTTTTACTTAACCCTTAGAATTGCATATATCGAACAAATTCATTTAAAAAAAAATGCTGAACTTGATCTTCTACTGTTACTTTTCTTTATAAAGTTTTATCATCGTTATATCACCTTTTATTTGTTTCCGTAAATGAATGCAAAATTTTGCAGTCTTATATAGAGCGGAGGTATATTTTAATTTTTCATAATAAATCGACTTGGACTTTAGTTTTACTTCAGTAAATTGCTTCTTTTTATGTATAAATTCATTCATAAAATTTAAGAATAAATGCTTCGTTTTTTAAATGTTTCTGATAAAAATATCTATTTCCAACAGCTAACAATTACTTCACTAATAAAGTTTCTAACGCTATATAAATAAGAATAACAATGATAATAATTTGGTAATAGTGAAGCTTACTGTGTCCCTTACTTCACCAAGGACGCCAATAAAGATGGCGGGCAAAGTAAGCAAACATTTCAACGGAACAAAAGTGTTTTCGCAATATAATTGCGATTTTTTTACTGATAAGTACTATTTTTTATTACTTTTTTACTTATTTATTTTTATTTTTTATTATCTTTAATTTCTCATATTTCTTTAAAAATAGGTGCAGTTCATGTAGAACTGAATCATTATAAGAAGTAGTAAACAAAACAGCATTAGGGTAGCAAAATAAGACGTCTACCCTAATTCTGAAGGTAACTATTAATTAAAGAATAGTTACCTTCTTCAAAGCGTATTGAAATACCTCATTTTATGACCATCTCTGTCATTCTTTCTGTTTCTTCAGTTTTAGATTCTGATTATTAACTTAATATACATTCCTTGGTTTCAACATTATTACTTTTTCCTCTTTAAAAGTGTATAACAGATATAATAATCCAAATTGTTCGGTAGATATGGAAATTAAGGAGGAAAGTTAGATAAAAGGATTTAAATCGTTTCTCTAAATTACACAAAATAAAGAATGCGTGAACATTCTGGTGAACTTAGGATGATAATATAACAAAATATTACCCCAAAATCTTCCAGTTTTGATCCAATTTTAACTACGGACCTCCCCCCCCCCTCCAATCTGACGTGAAATGTCAAATTCGAGTCAGTTAAGGAAAATGACTATAATGGTAAATATATTCGGCCCCAAAGGAAGCATGCGTAAATATTTTGGGAGAACTTAGGGTGATATAAGACAAAACAACTTTGTAAAATATAATTCTAAAGTCATAAACTTTTGATCCGATTTTATCCAAAGACCATCCACTCTGATTGTAGATATAGATTTGGATGGCAATTAAGGCACAAAATCATATTAGATTAGGGGATTCGACTACAATGAAATGATTCATGAACATTATAAAGCACTTTGGGTGATATAAGACAAAACAACTTTGTAAAATATAATTCTAAAGTCATAAATGTTTGATCCAATTTCATCCAAAGACCATCCATTCTGATTGGATTTATCATTTTGGATGGCAATTAGGCACAAAACTATATTAGATAAGGGAATTCGACTCCAATGAAATGATTCATGAACATTCTAAAGCACTTTGGGTGATATAAGACAAAACAACTTTGTAAAATACAATACTAAAGTCATAAACTTTTGATCCAATTTCATCCAAAGACCATCCACTCTGATTGGAGATATCAATTTGGATGGCAATTAAGGCACAAAATCAAATTAGATGAGAGGATTCGACTCCAATAAAACGATTCATGAACATTCTAAAGAAAAATGGTCATATTAGGTAAATAGATTCGACCCCAAAGGAAGCATGCGTGAATATTTTGGAAGAAATTTGGGAGGTATATAAAAAAAACTTTATAATATATCATTCCAAAATCCTCAACTTTTGATCCAATTTCTTCTGAAGACCCTCCACTCTGATTGGCGATAACAATTTGGATGACAATCAAGGAATAAAGTCAAATTGAATAAACGAATTCCAGCCCCCAAAAATGAGACGTGAAACATTCTGAAGCACTTTGGATGGTATAAAACAAAACAGCTTTTTCATATATCATCCGCTTTATCATCCATTTTTAATCCAATTTTATCGAAAGCCCATCCACTTTGATTGGAAATGTCAGATTTGAACCAATTAAGGATAAAGGCCCTATTGGGAAAAAAAGATTTGTGCCCAAAGAAAAGAAATGTGAATATTTTGAAGAACTGTGGATGATATATAACAAAACGGCTTTGTAATGTATCATCCTAAGATCTTTAACTTTTGATCCAATTTTACATCTTACTCTAATTATTACTCGTTACGAACCTATTCTCTCATTTTCCTCAGATGCGGGTGCGGGGGAATGCTTTCCAACCATCCTGCGAGTGCGACACAAGGCCTGTACCGAGCCCACAGTGTCCACAGTCAGGCCTCCTCACAGACTTCCGCAGATGAGCACTGGAGCCCTTCGCGGCATACGGCGCCAGGACCCACAGATGCCTTCGGCACCATCGAATTTCAAGGCAGCGCACACCCTCTCAAAGCACAGGTAAGCTCCTTTATTTGATGATAAAGAATTCAAAAATATTGTTGTTGTTTCTAATGGCACTTTCCGTTGGACAAGCTTCGCTGATGTATCAGCAATTTTTAAGCTGGAATTAGCATCTCTTGTTTTTTGAAGTAGCGCCAACTAGGGCCAAGAGTACGACTTCACTACTCGATCATCACATTCGCTGGCACAGCCCATTTTTGCAGGGGGGCCACATTCATACAACTCACAGATAGAATATAGAAGAGCAACCCTGCCTGGTACTGAATTCAAAAAGCTCAAACCAATACAACATCATGTTCCCACATGATAAAAACATTTTAAAGACAAAAAAATTTAACAACGTTGTCATCAACTTAATTTTTTAACTACAAGTTCAATTCCTATTTGCAAATGATTTTATGGTGATAAATTGCCAAATGTAACAACATTCTGCATTAGTTTCTAAAACTGATGCCACAAAAATTATAAATCGCCAATTTTCTGCCCGTTCATTTTGGGGCTTCATAAACCTCAAACCAAAACATCATGTTCCCGCATATTAAAAAAACGAATTCTTTTTTATATATAGTTTCAAAAAATACATAGTTGTATTTTATTAATTTTATAATATTATCTTACTCAATAAATTCTTAAACATTTGCATACGATAATACCCACTTTAATCTAAAATATTGCAATGAATGTTGACACAAATTAATTAAATAAGTTTTTTCTTTGAAAATAGAAATGGCAATGATATTTGAATATCATCTGTAGCATGTCCGGAGAGAAATGTAAAATATCGCCTAATATGTAAATAAAGATTATGATATTTAATTTCATGTTCTCAAAACTATTGGCAATATATAAATGACAGCAACATTTTATTTAATGCCGAATAAGTATTCTATTATATTTTCTTTAAATACAACATAAAGCAAAAATTTTTAATTTTAAATATTAGCTTCCAGTTCAGATAATAGTGTTTTAAATTACTTAAAATACAATTAAATTCTTTTTTTGATTAAACAGTTCTTGAACCTTAGCTGAAATTTTAGCTGTTAAAAATTATCTTACATAATTGCAAAATTTTATATCTCTAATATCCAACGTTTTTAATATTTTATGATCAAACTGGGGTAAAATAAATTTCATTTTCAACGTTAGAAATCATTTTAAGAACATCATTATAATAGATGCTGCATAACGCAAAAATATATCTTTTAGTACCAAAAATTTATTGAAGAGAAATCCTTTTTTGTCCTTTGCTGTATCTTTTAACAACAAGGAGTCGTGGAATCTGAGAAATAGGGAAAGGATAGAAAAATAATATAAAAAATACTATTGATTTTTTTTAAAAAAAGTAAAACATGATTATTATTGAAAAATTGCACATAAAATTTGTATAGTTTGGCTTAAATGAGTTATAAAATTTATTACTTAGCTAATCACAAGAACTTAATTATTTTCTTCTTTTCATTTCTGGTATAAATCATCATATGACTGTTTTTATGCTCATTTGTATATGTTTTTACATTTCTGCTATCGGAGTATTTAATAGAAATTTAAGAGTATTGAAAAGGGTGATTTCTTTCAATTCAGTTGGGGCACAGAAAAAATTTACAATGTTTTCATCAATAAACAATAATTTTGATGGATGGATTTCAAATTTTAATAAACATTTCGTTGCCTTTTTAATCATAAGCAGCTGAATATTTCAAAGATATATTATTAATAAGCGAAATGAAATGTGTTTTCTTTATCTTCAAAAAATCTTAAGTGTTCAAAATTCTTCCCTCCTAACCAATTCTATGTGTCTAATTTTATAGAAAAAAAACTTTTTTCTCTCTTTCGATACTAGAACGCCCGAATCTCCCATTTAAGCAGAGCACAACAATATCTCGAATAGCTATGCATTAAGAACGATTGATTAAATGGCTGAAATTGTTAATACGATTGATTAAATAGCTAGCTTTAAATTTCTTATTTTAATGGTAGGAAAACTGAAGTTAGTTACTTACACTTAGAATATCCCCACCCGGACGGAAGATGGCATCTTGAAAAGAGGATGAGATGCATCCGGCTTAGTGGTTGGATCTCGCCACCCTGAAGGGTACGCTAACAGATGGAAGTCTGACTCCTTCCAATGACGAGGGACATTCTTCCGACTGCAAGGGTAGAATTATGACTCAACCACAGTTCCCGGCGGTGATGCTAATTCAGTGTTCCGATCCTCCAGTTTTATTATCCGTGTGCTTTCGCACGGCTCGGAGAGTTGGTGATATGACTTACAGAAAGAATAAGTATTGAGCTTGTAACCATCAAAAATATAAATCGGTACCAATTACTTAACAAGATCCTTAACCTGAAGTCTTTATATACGCGTAGTACTATGATAGCTCAAAAATGCTTGTTAGAATAGAAGCGTTATGATAATTAAATTTGCAGATTTACAAAAATTTGATTGTTTCTTGAAAATTTTAGTTTTTAATCAAATCCGTCGAAAAAATTGAGATTCTTTCTTCGTCCCAAATACTCATGTGCGATTATGAAAATAATAAATACAATGAGTGATAGGTATAAGTTTTAGTCAAGATTCTAACACATCAGTTATATAATATGCTGCGGTATTGGAGACAAACGCAATAAACCTTAAGAGAAAAACCAATTGTACTGGGACATTGTGTCATAAATCAAGTTGAGAGCAAAAAATCGTAAAAAAATGCAAGAAGTTTTTGAAAGAGCTTTGGAACCGCAAAAAGTACACTATTAATTATATTAGTAAAGTGCTTTTATAATTACAAAAACTTTATTTAAAAAAACTGCATTTCTAATTACAAAAAGATATATTTGTGAACACTGCACTACTAGTTTCAAAAAGATTTATTTGAAAACACTACAGTACTAATTACAAAAATATTTATTTGAAAACACTACACTACTAACTACAAAAAATATTTATTTGAAAACACTACATAACTGGTTTTTAAAAGATTTATTTGAAAACACTACACAACTAGTTTCAAAAAAATTTATTTGAAAACACTACACAACTAGTTTCAAAACAATTTATTTGAAAAAACTACACTACTAATTACAAAAAGATTTATTTGAAAACAACACACTACTAGCATCAAAAAGATTTATTTGAAAACACTACACAACTAGTTTCAAAAAAATTTATTTGAAAACACTACACAACTAGTTTCAAAAAGATTTATTTGAAAACACTACACTACTAGTTTCAACGTCCTTTCATAGTCTACTGGGATATTCTGGATGCCCTGAAAGATACCGAGAATACATTTTATGTCTCCCGCCACGATTACAATCCAGGAAATGTGATCTCCCACTCTGCACAAATGGCATAGCATAAATGAGTATTTCGAAATGATCCTCCTTAGAAATATATGACATAGAATACAATTCTATGACCATGGAATCCAGGCAATGTGCCTCATATTACCGGTATTAATCCTTGGCTATGCCATATCAAAGTGATAATGTACTTCTGGGGAGAAAAGCAAGGGACGCATGGTATGAACCACGTGCCTTTCAACAATGCGCTTTCAATATTATTGGAGAGCATGTTGCCTGTAAATAGAACATTGATTATTCAAACATTCGGGAAGCAAGTATGGTCTAGAGTGAAACTCACCCAGAATCCACTCTTTGACATTAAACCTCCATTGACAGTTCCACAGTACACCGGCATGAGGATTTTCCATTGCCAATAACTTGTAAATTATGTGTTGGCAACATCATATATAGGCAGATGCTGTTTTCAACTTCTTAAACTAGTTTGTGATACCATGATGAATTGTAATTCTTGTTTCTGTTGTTGCCTACTGACGACATTCTGAATTTGTCGGTCCATTAACTATTGGGTGGAATAATAAGTTTGTAGCGTTTATACCGAAGACTCTTATTTCAGCAAAAAACAATAATTATTTCAATAAGTTAATCAATTATATATTCGCCGTTGCTATATACAATCTCTTTTCACTTCTCGACCCATTTGTTGATGTCGTTCCGCCAAAACTCGCCTGGTCTGGTGTCAAAGAAGTTTTTAAGGACTTCTTTGTTATCGAAATTAACGCCTTTCATATGGTTTGACAGGGAGCGGAAAGGATTGCAATCAGTCGGTGCAAGGTTCGGAGAATACGGCGGATGCTGAAAAACCTCCCATTCGAGCTCTTGGAGGGAGGCTTTGACAACTTGTGCAACATGGGGCCTTGCATTATCACGAAAGAGTATGGTTTGAACATGTCGATCAGGTCTTTTCAGTGCAATAGCCTCATTCACGTGGAGTAGTTGGGCGATGTAGAGACCCTTGTTAACCATGGCATTCTTTTCGAGCATTTCCCAGTGCACCATGCCCTCCCAGTCCCACCAAACACATATCATGATCTTCTTTGAATGAAGGGCAGGCTTGACTTTCGGCTTTGGCGTATCTCCTGGAGCCACCCACTCCTTTCTTTGCTTCATGTTGATGTATAGGCATCAATTCTCATCTCCCGTGACGTTTTGGTACAAAAAGTGCTGTTTATGACCGCGTATTGCTCGATGGCGGTCGAGATGCTGAGAAGCAATTTGAAAACGATTTTCTTTGTTTCTTTCGTTGAGCTCGTGAGGCACCCAGGCCACCGTTTTTTCGTTAAATCCCATTGAATGAAGGTGATTGAGAATCGTTTTATGATCGAAGTCTGTTTTTTCCGCCAATTCACGACTGGTTTGGCGATCGTTTTCCTTTAAAAATGATTTAAGAAAAGTGTCATCGATGTCAAAGTCGCCATTTTTTAACTTTGCAAACCATTTCTGTGTTGTAGACTCGCCTAAGACACCTTCTTCATACACGTCGCAAATGCCCCGGGTTGCTTCGGCAGCTTTTTGACCTCGATGAAAAGCAAAGAAGAGCAGGTGTCGAAAATGTTAATTTTTGCCTCCTGGGTATTCCATTTATAAGCCTCAAAATTTGAAAAATATTAAATAACTTAAAAATACAATTAACATAGCCTTGTACAGCAGAAAGAGTTTTGAGAATAAATACTTACCCTTTGCCAAACAGCCAACAAATCGTTGTAAAATAAAAGAAATATAAAAACGCTATGAACTTATTCACCAACTTAATAGAAACTCTGTAAGTTTTTGCAAAGTTTAGGTCATACTAGTTTACAAAAGATTGCAAAATGCATACGTGATTTTTATCTATATACGACAAAGCAATATGAAAATAATTTAAGTAATTAACATTCTTGTAGTTAATTTACTGAATATTTTCAAGAAAAGTTAAAACATTAATAAATAAAAGAAGTATTTCACCTTTTCTCTAAATATTCATTTGATTAATCCATGCATTCCATGAAGGCTGAACATGGTATGCATCTTTATTTGTAAGTCACACAATTCTAAATTCGCTGACAGTTACGAAAATGTAATCCAAAATATCCAATCTTGGAAGACTCGCATTTCTACTAATTATTACACATATTCGTGATACTGAGAGCAAAAGATTTCAGAAGTCTTAAAAGCGGACTCTGATATAGATAGAAACATTTGTTGATTCAAAAATATGATATCATGTTCGAATGTTGAATACTGAAAATGGAAATACGTTGCATTGGATAAGGAGGAATCTACCCATATCTATGACGGTATAGTTTAGGAAATATCAAATTCTAATTCCTCCTCAACCTGATCTAGATCTTTGAGCCAAACTTTTTTCTCTTTGTATTTTAGGTTCTAGAGTTGCTTTCAAAGAATATATAATCTCTTATGAAACTCTTTTCTTAAAATCTCAAGATTTCATTGACATTATTCATCTTAAACTTGCTTTTCTAAAGAAATCCTTTCTCCGACAGCCTTATTTGAATTTCTGATAAGAAGAATACCCAAGTTTTACAAAACATTTTAAGAATTTGTTTAAGTTTTGCATGAATATTTGAACATAATCGTTAGTACACATATCTTGTATAATAATTAGCTATTAATTAATACACATTGCCATTTAGTTTAAAATCAGGGAACTACTTAAAACACCAAATGAATTTCCAATATGAAAAAAAAACCAAGTTTTACAAAAAAAAAAAATTAAGAATAGGTTTAAGTTTCATTCTGTAAACCTTAGTAAGTATTTATTTTGAGACAGTTTGCTTAACTTAATACATTGAGGACCGCAAAGAAATCTGTATAACTTATGCCTGGGACCCCAAGTTTTGGGGTAAACTTGTATATTCTAAAATAATCATACGAATGAGAAACAAGAAAAACGAGAATACTCGTGAATGGTTTACAACAGATGAGGCATGAAATACAAGAAAACTCGTAAGCGGTCCTTAATGTGTTAAATTTCTTTGACCATTCCTTTCTTTGTTGAGTATAACTTTGAGAAGAACGGGATTATATCGTTTAATACTGCTTAAAAATTTTTGTTAGTATATTTTCCCTTACCACCAAGTGACACTGCAATAATTTCATAACTTTCCCCCTGGATAATATTTTGTTTCAACAAAACTTGTGAACTGTAGTAGTGACAACAGTAATCAGCAGGAGAAAAACAAATGTCTTTCGTTTTCTGACGAAAGGATACAATATTTTTTGCTCATTTCTTTTTCAATCCTTATCCAAAGAAAGTTTCTGCACATTTATTTGCGAAATAAAAGAATCTAAATAGAATTAAAAAGATAAAAAGGCGTTGGCTTCCCAGAAACCTGTTCTCTAAAGTTTTACATCTCAAATTAAAATACAGCAATCGTAAATATGTTCTTTTTTAACCCTTTGCCTTCCGAAAAATAATTAGATGCAAAATTATTCAACTAATAGAAAGATTTGTTTATTGTATGAAAAATAAATATACATAATTCATTTAAGTCGAATTTCTTTAAAAAATTAACCTTCATCTCTTAACCATTAAGTAGGTTTTTTTAACAATTAAATAAAAAAAATATCAAAATGATGCACTGTCTTGAATGTCGAGTAACACTCAACATCGGACCACAAAGGATTAAAGAGTGAATTTTTTTCGGTTCTCTTACATTAAATACTGTTCTTCGTCTTTGAAATCAACCATTTTATTATTTTCTTTCTATTATGATTTCTTTTGCATTATTTGAGAAAACAAATGATTAATAACTACTACATCGGGATCATAAAAGGCAATGGAAAAACATTGTTGAATTGGAAACTCTTTTTTAGAAACTATGGATTGCTAATGGCATGAATTTAATGTTCTTTATATTGTCCAATTTAAAGAAATCCGGGGACATGGCATAGACGTTGCGAGTCTTATGATCTCGGGGTCCCGAGTTCGAGTCCCGGTTCGTTCATAGTTGTTCTGTATTCTATCTGTAAGGTGTGTGAATGTGCCCCCCTGTAAAAAGGGACTGCGCTAGAGAATGTGATGAGTGAACAACTAAGTCGTACTTTTTTCCCTTGTAGGCGCTACTTCATAAACAAGAGACGCTCATTTCGGCTTAATTTCTCTGATGGATCAATAAGCTTGTCCATGGCAAGTGCATTAGTAAACAGCAATATGTGAATACTTTTAAATATTCGTACAATATGGAAATATCCATTTGTTAATCTGTCTCTTCATTCTAAATTATATATTATTAGCAAAGCCTTACTTATGAATTTTATTCTTTTTTCATTTACCATGATAGGAAACAGTTCAATCACATTAATTTTCCATCTACATCACTCAAAATAATGATATTAGCTCAACATCTGATTAAATATTCGCTTTTATCATAACTAAGTTGAATTTGTGCTAATTAATTTTAACCGAAATGAAAGAAATATATCCTTTCAAGCTATAAGTCAATAACCATTAGAAATTGAAACCTAAAGCGAAACTGTGAAGCAAGCGAATGTCATGAGATAGCAGCAAAAATCCTACTCTTGACTCTAATTAGAGTGTGTAAAGGAGTTCCTCTGTAAAAAGGAGCTGTGAAAGTAAATGCGATATTTGAGTAACTAAGGCATAATCTTGGCCATAAGCACTACTTAAAACAAGAGACGCGTATTAGGCTTAAATCGCTGACTATCTCAGCTAGTTTGTCCATGGCAATTACTATTAAAAACAATAAGTCATATAGATATTGAAACAACCACCCAGACATGAAATGTTTAGTCAAAGTTTTCTAATAACAGAGACATCTATTAAATTCTATATTTACCGATTATAATGAAATGTAAAAGTAATGGAATTATGAATCATCTCTTTCAAGATCTTCAATTCTTTCAAGGATATTTAGTGACTTTGTTTCCGATTTTTTATAAGGACAAGGTTGAGATTTGCCATTTAAATGAGCCTTCCACTTTGGAGTTCAAAGAAACCTGCTTTCAACATGCGTAGAATATCGAATTTTGATTAGTGAATAGTGAATCCCAATTTAATTACTCGAGAAATCTCTGCTCAGCCTAATCATTAATGCTTTAGGTACATTCTGCTGGGAAGAACAAAGAACATATTACAAAAATTAAACATAGAGAACACATTATATATATATATAAAGGGAACAATAACGGTGAAAGAAAGCACGTTTACGAAACATAGACAAGTATTGTATTGATGTGAACTGGTGCTTCGACTTTAATAGTTATGGCGGAGATTTTATGACCGCTGCTGTGTCATTCTATGAGATAATGAGACTCCATATTGAGTTTTTCAAGAGTGCAGTTAATCCCTAAATTCTATTGGTGCCTCTCGAAACCAATTAAAGCCCAATAGCAAGAAAATTTCTTGGGGAACAGAGTTCATCACATTCAGAATTGTTCTAGAACACATCAGCGATAATAATTAAGGAGGTAATGGCAATTCGTCTTCTGCATTCGAAACCAAACAGGACATTGAAGAAATATCTGAAGGAATTGAGCCGGTTGCTTTTAGAGATCCACATCGCTAAAATAGTATGTTGTATTATTAATTACAACTCACATTATGCCTTTTGAAGTCAAACAGGGAACAAAAGAAACTTTCAGAACAATTATAAACTAGTGACTTCGAAATCTAAGCAATACAATATGGACGGGGGTAGCCTGGTTGGTAGGGCGTTGAATTCGCATCCCTTGGGCTGCAATTCTGATCCCGCCAGCCGAAGACTCTCCGTGTATGTGGTGAAAAGCGCTCTTTAAAAATGTCGTGGTCGCAAAGTCCTCCATGTCGAGAGTAATACCACCGAGAGTACTGGGTCAGAGGTGATCGTTCTCTGCCCCATCGAACTCTACTCGTCTGTGGATTAATGATTTAAATACATGAATGAAGTCCACCCCGTAAAAAGGGTTTGTGACGTGTAAGCTAGAAGTCAAGCTTCTACCTTCGGGTGCTCAAGAGTCCCACCCTCTGAAGGAGGGGTGCAGGGCTGCAGGAAGGGGTTCATGGAAGCTACTGCATCCCTACTTCCGTTGAAAGACAGAGCATGAGAACAACAAGTAATACAATAAATTTGGGATTTTAAGATGAATAATTGCTCTTCGCTTTCTACTTCTTGCAATCATCTAGATCATGATAGCAAAGTTTATGGAAGGGTGCTTTCAATTACATTCATATTTCCATCCATATATAACTTATATTCTTCTTTCCATAACCCTATAATACTTGAGTAGAATAAACCATGAACTATATAATATAATACTGCCAGGATATTCATTAGTTGCTTAATTCACAATATAAACTCTTGTTATGAGAGTTATATAATTGTAACAAGTTCTTTTATTGGATGTCATAACCTATGCGGATCATTATATGATACTATAGCTTTTCTATTG
>JAOUZG010043444.1:5682709-5694986 GCA_026289955.1 Argiope argentata
CAACAAAACCTCTCATGTGTATGGCTCGTCTAATCCATCGACTCACTAGTGGGAGAGTATGTGATGAAACCTGTATAAGCCAGATAACTTCCTTCGAGCTGAAGGATCCCTTTTGCTTAATTGGTTTGTTACTCGGCTACTAACCATAAGATTGGAAGTTCCCGCCTAGCACTATTTGCTAATTACCGACATGTCATCTTCATGTGAGCTAAAAATTCAGACTTCCGCTCTTAGATGTTCAGGGGGGTTGCCTTTAGAAGCTACCACGCAAACTCGGCTTAAAATCACCAACTTCGTCAGTGGGCTTATAAAGTGCAATAAATAGCTACAGCAACAAACATGTTATTTTATACAAATCATTAATCATTTCGTGTAACTGTTTCCGAGATGCAAAAATAAATTTATATGTACGCAAATAACACATATATGATAATTTATATGTATAAGTATAAGCAATACAATAATATGTATGTAGATTTCCTCATGAATGGAAATACAAGAAGTGAATAACGTGCCTCGTTTTTAGTGTATAAAAATTTATTAATTTCTTTCTGAACAGCAAAATAAACCCACGTTTATGTAATAAAAATATATGGAGGAGGAAGGGCTTAATATTTCTAAAGCAATGAATATTCATGTTTAGAATTATTTTTCTGTTATTTTTTTCCATTGACTAATATCCAGCAATAATATCAATCCTTCGAGGGATATCAATAATATCAACATTAGTCAGCTTTGATCAATTATACATTCATTTCCAAAAGTTAAGCACAAATATGTAAAATGCAAAATAATCAACAAATACTGCTTTGATTGACGTAAAATTCGGCAGGAAAGTAGCATATATATTTATGCATAAAACAAAATCAATAATTATATACAGAAAGGAAAACAACAATAAATTTTTGTAAGTTATCAGATAATGACATACTGGAGAATTATACAGAATTATGTATAAATTAAAAATAAACATCATGAATTGAAAAAAGGACATTAATAGGGTATATGATCCCCCCCTCATCTGTACACAAGGTTTACATCTTGTCACCATGCTTACAGTTAGGTAGTCAAACATCGCAGAATTAATCAATCGCCATTCTTCTGTAGAGCAATTTCCAGCTCAATAAAAGAGGCTGGAAATGGGAAAAGGGCAGATACAGCATGGCCGAGCTGTATTACTTCTTTATTATGTATATTCTTCAATTTTATTTATGTACCTTTGACTCTTAAATTCAAGGAACTAGAGCAAATGATAATACTTTTTCTTTATTATGAATATTCTTCAATTTTACTTATGCATCTTTAACTCTTGTATTCATGGAACTAGAACAAATGATAATACTTCTTTATTATTAATATTCTGTTATGCTATTTTATCATGAATCTTCAACTTTTGGACTCATGGAACTAGAACAAATGATAATACTTCTTTATTATTAATATTCTGTTATGCTATTTTATCATGAATCTCCAACTTTTGGACTCATGGAACTAGAACAAATTATAATTCTTCTTCTTTATTATGAATATTCTTCAATTTTACTTATGTATCTTTAACTCTTTGATTCATGGAACTAGAACACATGACAATACTACTTCTTTATTACGAATATTCTGCAATACTTATCTAGGGATCTTTGGCTCTTGAATTCATATTATTATAGCAAATGATAATTCTTCTTCTTTATCATGAATATTCATCAATTTTACTTATTATCTTTATTCTTGGAATCATGGACCTAGAACAAATAATAATTCTTCTTCTTTATTACAAATATTCTTCAATACTTATCTAGGAAGGTTTGACTCTTGAATTCCTCTAATTACAGTAAATGATAATGCTTTATCTTTATTATGAATATTCTTCAATTTTACTTATGTTTCTTTAACTCTTGGATTCGTGGAACTGGAATACATGATAATACTACTTCTTTATTACGAATATTCTGCAATACTTATCTAGGGATCTTTGACTCTTGAATTCATATTATTAGAGCAAATGATAATTCTTCTTCTTTATCATGAATATTCTTCAATTTTACTTATTATCTTTAATTCTTGGAATCATGGACCTAGAACAAATAATAATGCTTCTTCTTTATTACGAATATTCTTCATTACTTATCTAGGGATCTTTGACTCTTGAATTCCTCTAATTAGAGCAAATGATAATGTTTTATCTTTAATATGAATATTCTTCGATTTTACTTATGTATCTTTAACTCTTGGACACATGGAACTAGAACAAATGGTATCTTCTTTATTTTTGAATATTCTTTACATCTACTTAATCATGAATCTCTGACTCTTAAATCATGTCTATATTAGGATAAGTGAGATCATAGCTTTAATCCAGACTCAAATTGTCCTGCGTCAATACACCCTTAAAACTTATTTTGAATTCTTTGAATAAAAAAAATCAGTTGCAAAATTACCTCATCTTCTGAAGAAATAAATCGATTTGATGTTGACAAAGCATGTCTCTCATTAACATTGAAATGAAATAACTCATTAAATGAAACTTTAAAAGACTTAAAGAAACTTGTTGGGAAAAAAATTAAAACTGTCAAAACAAAAAGAAAGTTCTTTGTTATTCCACACATTTTTTGTATCTTTTTTTATCTTTGAGTTTTTGCAAACACTTTTTATTCGAAGCTATCCAAGTTTATACCTGCATGAAATCCTTCTTTTTATAATGAAGGTTAATTGTACACTTCTCTTTGCTCGTGTCTCTGATATTATCTCTCAAAGCAGATAATTAAGTTGCATTTTTTTTCTAAAGTAGAAGTTTTTTGTTTCGAAATATAAAAACCTAGTATTTAAGTAACCTTTGTGATACTTAAAACTTTTTTATTGTGTCCTTCACTTATGACTGAATTGCTTGGTATGACTGTTTAATTATTCATGACATAATATTTAATGCAGTTTTAATATATAGTTTTTGTTAAATAAATATTACAATGAAATTATTTAAATCAAAGTCTAATTATTCTTAAAGAATTATAATAATTATTTACAAGCAATAAAAAAAATTGATTTTGATATAATAATGTTAAAACTAATTCTGATGTAAAAGTAACTTCAGTAAAATTAAGTTTTTTTAAAAAAAATTATTTAAATAATTGAAAATATAATTTTATTTCTCACGGTAGAAATTTAAAGAGAGCATGATAAATAAAGATTAAAATGAAATCTGCTATGCATATTTCAATGCAATATGTCAGAACATCCTTTCTTGAACGGCCAAGCACCACGTGCTCGTGCGAGTTAAATTATATTTTTATCTATTTTAATTGTTTCTTTGAATGAGTCCCTTTAGTATTGGAAATAACCCCAAAAAAAACTTTGTCTCGAATTTATTGTTTAAAAAATTACGTATTTCTTATTTAATCCATTTCATATAATCACGTGCTCAAAATGTCATTTTTCTAGGTTTTATTTGCTGTACCTTATTTTTTTAAAATCAGAGCTTTTGTAAATGCAATGGCAACACATTATTAAAAGTTGAATTTTTGCGATACTAATGCAGATAATGACATTTTTATTTTTCGCTTTCTGATTTTTGTTGCTGACAAAAACCTCATCCCCAAAACAACGTCATGTTCAGGCTTGATAAAAAGATTCTCCTTTTTTTAAAATTCTTGGCAGATATTATTTTAGAAATCAACATCATAAATACAAATTTCAGACTAGGATCCTGAAATATGCATTTATTTACATAAACAGTTGTTTTATAATAATTAAAACATTGTTTATGGAAAGCTTCTACATTTAAAAAGTTAAAAACATTAAAACTTACAATATTGATTAATTTTCGATATAAATATTTTTATACAGTTGCATATGTATGATTTATAAAGAAATGTGAATACAATAATTAACTATCTAATGGGTAAATGGATACAATCATCAAATTAAATATTTTTTAAAAAGTCAAAAAAATTCCAAAAACTCTTTAACTATTAATCTGAAATTCCTTATCGGACAAAGGATACATTTGCAGTGACAAGAATAGTAATTACGTTTCATGAATTTTAAATCTTTCAAGCACTTGTAAAAAAATCGAATTGGTTTACCTTAAACAATAGTAAAACATAATTACCAGCCCAACAAAATGGTTTAGGGGAATTCTGACTTATATAATTTGCTTCTTCTACGAAACGTGACAGTCACAATCTTAGCTGAATAATTGGGTTCACACAATGCAGAAATCCTCAAAACTGCTTATTTTCTATTCCGGGGGATATAAACCCAAAAGCACAATTTCCGTGCAATAGCAAAGATAAAGAAACAATTTATGAAATATGTGAATTGTCAGAAACTTTGAAAGGACGGTTGGAGAATGTCTAACTAGTTTCGTTCGCGTTTAACAAATGAGACCTTGAAGTTCTTGATGTTTAAGTACCTGTCTTTTATGCTGTCGTTCTCTGCTTATTAAAGTAGGTTCGGCAATTTGAAATGAAACGGGGGATTTCGTGCGTAGTAATTTTTTGAGGGAAAATATAGTTCCCCCTGCATATATAATAAAGTAGTACTGCATTCAAAGTACCGGGTGTCCAAAAAGTTCCCGTACTGATGATTTGTGAATTTATTTTGCAAAAACAACAGGTTTAAAAAGAATTATTTTTATGCCAATGATAAAAAGCACTTTTAACATAACTAAGGAAACAATACTGATCTTACATTTATAATAAATGTTCAAAATGTCCATCCCTTTCTTGGAAACAAAGGTGAACTCGTTTGCGCATGTTTTTGGAAACGCGTTTTAACATGCTAGGAGTGATTTCTTGTATCCTTTGAGTAATTGCGATTTTCAAACCATCTGTTGTTTGAGGATCACCTTCATAAACTTTGTCCTTTAAATATCCCCACAGAAAAAAAGTTTGGGATAATTAGATCAAGGGATCGAGGTGGTCAAAAAAATATTGAGATGAGTCGATCGCCGAAAAAAGCTTCAAGCATGTCCTTGGTTTCATTACTCGTATGGCAAAATTTAATATACTTGAAAAAAAAACATGGAAAATGATTTTTTAAATTTGGAGTACGGGAACTTTTTGGACACCCGGTACTATTGCAAGGAGAATCATTTGCATAAATATACAATTCAATAGTTAAGGACTTATAATAATTCCTGTACTTTATTTCTTTTGTTATTAGAAACAAATGTGAAAAAAATTAAACACACATAAACAAATAATATAAAAAAATTCTTTTGAAGTCAATTCCTACTTAGGCCAATAAAGAAATTTTTTATTTTAGTTAATTTTTATTAAATAATTAAAATTAATATAAATAATGTATCAAAAAATTATGTCTGGCCAAAGCAAAATCAAGTCCGTATCCTGTTGCTGTTACTCATTGCCCCCGCCCCCGCTGATACAGTAGCAGATTCAAGCCGAAAGAAGCTCCTCTTGTTTTTGGAGTTGTGCCAACTAGGGCCAAGAGTACGACGTTGCGACAAAGTCACCACAATTGCTTGCACAGCCCCTTTTTATCGGGAAGCACATTCCCACACCTCACAGATAGCACACAGAAGAACAACCATGCCCAAGCCGGGACTCGAACCCGGGGCTTCCAGAACACGAGGAAGACGTGCTACCTCCGTGCCAGAAAACCGGCGTCCAAATTCTTTGTATATAAATCAAAACACAGTACGTATGTGTGAATTTGAACGCCAATTGAGGCAACGCAAGAGGGAGAATTTTCTACACCAGTTGGGATAACGCAATACAGAATAGAAACTTTTAATTTCCTTTATTTTCTTTTATTTTAATTCAAAAGTACTTCAGAATTTATCCGAAAAAGCGATTAATTAACAATGCTTAGTTTTAAATGCCTCAAGCACTAAGAAAATAAAGAGAATCGTTTGAAATAATCGGTCAAAAATAATATGTTAAGCCTAGCCTCATTAGAGTGGGGAAAAAACAAACGGATGTCTTTCTCATTTCTCGGGGGAGGATAAAGATTTGTGGCGGAAAAGTTAGTTTTTTATTAATTAAAAAATTAACCAAATGAATGAATTAATATTTGAAAAAACTGTATTAACATCGTTATCCACTACAAGTTTTAAAAAATTTATTTCAACTTGAGGGGATGAATAAAAAGTATTTTGTTAACGATGGAAAACTCGGACAAGATATATATACATGTTTTTGTGCATATAGAGAGTGTGAACCGATAGTAGGGATTGAAAAAGATTAAAACAGACTTCAATAATTTTTTATTTATAATAATTTTTTGAAAGCTCATGGTATCATATGTTTAGGGAAGATGTAATTAAGTTTAGGGAAGATGTTTAAGTTTTTAATTTTATACAAATCTCTAATTCTTATCTTTATATATTGATAGACATACAACAAATCCTGTATAACAAGTAATTTGTAAAACAAACTGAATTTTTTTAAATTCAAATTTACTATTTCAAATTTCATGTTATCACGTAAGAACATTATATTTAAGGCATTGTTTGTCTTAACTAATTCAAGCCATTAAGCAATTTAAACAGGTTTGAAACAAGCATATGATTATCAGAATACGCATGCGTCAATATATCAAGAATCGGGTACATGGTGGACATTCGAAAGAAGTTGTAATTTTTGTTGGTGATAAGTGGCCAAATGTGACAAACACCTTTACCATTTTCTAATTACCCTAAAAGAGAAAAGTGGATGCCCCAAAAGTGATATATCACCAATTTTCTACCTTTCATTTTAGGGCTTCAAGAACCTCAAACCAATACAACATTATGTTCTCCCATGATAAAATTATTTTAACAACAAAATTTTAACAACGTTGTCATTGACTTAAAATTCTGAGATTTAAACAAATTTTATTGGCTATAAATCGCCAAATGTGACATTATTTTTAGATTACTCAAAATGCAAAAAATTGATGTCCCAAAAGCGATAAATCTCCAATTTGTTAACCACGCATTTTGAGACTTCAAAAACCTCAAAAATAAACAACATCATGCTCTCACATGGTAAAAAAGAAACTCAAATTTGAAGTAATTCGTATAAAGAGCGAATCAAAAATGTAAAAAAAGTGATTTGAATAAGGATTAATTCGTATAACGAGCAAAACAAAACTTTAAAAAGATTATTCGAATAGCGAGCAATGTTTCGCAGAACGGATGTCGAGATGACACCGTGATGACAGATGCTGCATTGACCTGTATCAGTCTGTACTGAGAACTTGTTTGCAGAGAACTTTTATATATACATTTAAGAAGTTTAGCCTTATAGCATTGACGAACGTGAATTCTAGGATTTGAGATTTTATCCATTCACTTAATTGCTTGAGGTCTAAATAGACGAGATTTTATTTCTAGCTAAAAAATTTATTGGTATACACTGAAGTGACAAAAGTCATGGGATAGCAATATGAAAATATACAGATGGCAGTAGTATCGCAGCGAAAAAGTATAAATGCGCAGTTCATTTTCCAGAGCTTTCATTGTGTTCAAGTTATTCATGTGAACAGGTTTTTCGTGATTTATGGCGGCACGACGAGAATTAACAGACTTTAAACGTGGAATGTTAGTTGGAGCTAGACGAATGGGTCATTCCATTGCGGATATCGTTAGTGAATTCAACATTCCGAGATCCACAGTATCAAGAGTGTGCCGAGAGTATGAAATTTCAGGCATCCCATCCCATCATGGACAGCGCAGTGGACGACCACCTGCACTGAACGACCGAGACCGCCGACGTCTGTGTAGAATGGTCAATGTTAATAAACACGCAACACTTCGTCAAATAACTGCAGGAATCAATGTGGGACGTACGAGGGACGTGTCCGATAGGACTGTGCGGCGAAATTTGTCTTTCTTGGGCTATGACAGTAGAAGACCGACTCGAGTGCCTTTACTGACAGCACGACATCACCTGCAGCGACTCTCCTGGGCTCGTGAGCATATCGACTGGTCCCTAGACCAGTGGAAAAGCGTGTCGTGGTCAGATGAGTCACGATTTCAGTTGTTACGAGCTGATGGTAGAGTTCGAGTGTGCCGCAGACCCCACGAAGCCATGGATCCAAACTGTCAGCAAGGCACTGTTCAAGCTGGTGGAAGCTGCATAATGGTGTGGGCTGTTTTTACATGGCTTGGACTCGGTCCTCTGGTGCAACTGAACCGATCATTGACTAGAAATGGTTTTGTTCAGCTGCTTGCAGATCACTTGCAGCCCTTCATGGACTTCACGTACCCACACAACGATGGAATTTTTAGGGATGACAATGCGCCATGTCACCGGGCCAGAACTGTTCGCGATTGGTTTTAAGAACATTCCGGACAATTCCAGCGCCTGATCTGGCCACCTAGATCGCCCGATATGAATCCCATCGAGCATTTATGGGACATCATCGAAAGGTCCGTTCATGCCCAAACTCCTGCACCATCCACACTTTCACAATTATGGACGTCTATTCGGACAGCATGGCTCAATATTCCTGCAGAGGACTTCCAACGACTTGTGGACTCCATGACACGTCGAGTTGTTGCCCTTCGCCGGGCAAAAGGAGGACCGACACGACATAAACAGTCATCCCATGACTTTTGTCACTTCAGTGTATAACAATAGCTATATACCATACCGCTATATAGACACAGTGCTATATTTTTAAGAATATAACTACAATATCATTGAACTGAAGGAAGATCTATTGAAGAGCTCATGGAGCTGCATTTTGTCCTACGATCAAATTATGTATTGTCTAAGTTATTAAAACACGCACCTTTTTTTGTAAAAGGAAGTAAAACACACTTTAAATTGAAATCTTGCTATCTTAAAATAAATTTATTATTTTAACTGACAAGAATATTATATTTGCTTCTGAATCTTGCGTTTCAAGAAGGTTAGATAAAGATACACGTAAATACACGTAAATTTAATGTATTCGTTCTCTTAGAAAGGCAACATTGCAGTCTGAAAGTGGGAATTTTATAATTGATAATATTTCGAGATATGTGAACAAGTTTTTGAATTCCGGAATTTTATCATATCTGTTTACTCCCATTAAAAAAAATTTCTGTGTTGTAATTCACTTTTTTTTCACATTCACATTTTAAAATTCACAAAAAAATATTAAATGAGTGTTATTTCCGCATTTATTTCATTATTTTATGAAATATGATAATTTTCTTTAAGCAAGTAAGAAAGACTTGTTAAATATTTAATAGCTTCCAAAATATCCCAGAAAGTTTCTAAGACTCCGTTAACATTGAAAATGTCATTTTTATTAAAAAAACACTATGATTTCAAAAGAGTCTTCAGAATTCCTTACAAATTTATTGAAAAGTTCATTTTATGACGACAAGTAAATTCGGTGAAAAAGTGATAGCCGTAGTGGAAAAATTTCGATATAACATTTAATTTACTCGTTTAAAAAGTTTGTCTATTTCAACAAACCAATCCCTTCGTGTACTTTATATCAATACCAAATTTATGAGAATAAATTTGAACTAATAAATAAGAAAGTTATAAAGGTTTCCCATTTTTTGTTGTTATTGATGATGAGTCTACATGGTGTTCCTTTTGAAGTAAGTACTTTGCGAATATACATTTTTGCGATCGTTCATAAAAAGGTGTAAATAAGTGTTAGAAACATCTTTTTATGGCATCTTCACATTCTTTCATCTTCGCACTTCTTCCGAATTTACGAATCGATGTCCCATTAAATATTTTTTATATTAGTAAAACGTCACGTGGAATAAAATAAAGCGAATATTTTGGATGTAGAATATTATTATGGCAGGATGTAGAATATTATTATGGAATATTATGTTATGGCAGGTAATATAATACTTACATTTTTCTTTATGGGACTCTACTACTTCACTTTTTCTACGAAGGAAAATTTCAAATGCATATAATCCCTAACTACTCGAATGAGTAGAAATATTTGATGTAACAAGTTCTAGATAATTTGTAACAAAAAAGATGTTTTTCACTTGTTCTAGAAACGGCGTTATTGATTTGATTAATATTTAAAAAGTTCCGGTATTTAAATACGTTTATAGAAACTCACTTATTGTTCTGTCTGCTTGACTTTTGTAAACAGTTTTGAATTTACCTTTCCAATGAGTTAAACATAGCTAAGCACTAGATTACAACGTAATATTATATTGATTTTTTTCTTATGCTGTTATTGTCGTGTTCCACTTTACAACGGAAGGTAGGGTGCAGTAGCTTCTGAGGGTAAGTCATAGAACAGACTCTCCGACCCGCCACGAAGGCACACGGATTACCCATAAGTGCTGAATGACCGGACCGCCGCAACAGCAATTAGCGGGAACCGTGGTTGAGTCCTAATGGCCGTCACCGGCCACGGTACAACCCTCCCCGTAGGAAGTACGTTCCGTCATCGATGGGAGAATTCCAACCCCCACCTATTAATGTACTCTCCATGGGTGGCTAGATCCAACCACCATACCGGAAGCACCTCATTCTCATTACAAGATTCTCCCCTGGGGAATTGATTTCTTAGGGTATGGATCTCTGAGTTCAAGAGAGCAGAAGTCTGACTTCTATCTCATACAAGTCACAAACCCCTCTTACGGGGTGGATTTCATTCATACATTTCATTCATTGGAACTGTGGTTGAGTCCAAATGGCCGTCACCGGCCACGGTACAACCCTCCCCGTAGGAAGTACATCCCGTCATCGATGGAAGCAGTCTAAGACCCACCTATTTGTGTACCTATCGGATTGGCGACATCCAAACACCATACCGGAAGCATCTCATCGTCTGAACACCCGAGGACAGAAGTCTGGCATCCAGCACCGAGGACAGAAGTCTGGCATCCAGGGCTGTCTTTATATATGCGTTTCGTTCATTCATCCACAGAACGCAATTTAGATCTGGAACAGAGAACGATCACCTCTGAACCAGTACCCCCAGTGGTATTACTCTCGACATGGAGGACTTAGTGATCACGACAAATTTAACGAGCGAAAGCCACACACTCGGAGAGTCTTCGGCCGGTGAGGTTCGAACTCTCAATCTAAGGAATACGAGTCCACCGCTCTATCAACCAGGCTCACCTGGCCCATTTCTTTCTTAACTATGCTGTTTTTTTTTGTTTAGCGTAAATTTATTATCATAATAAATCATTAACTTATTGTGATACTAAATTAAATTCGATTGTAATTGCTCACAAGCTAGAAAAAATACGAAAATAATAATTTTTAAAAACAAACAAACCACTTTTTAAAAATTAAATATACTAAGAGGTGCTTTTTTCCATTTCCATATAGATTTAAAACTACATACATATTACTACCTTGATGTATAAGTAACATGGTTGTTGTCGTTTATAAGGGCACATGCCATGTACCAGCTCGCCGATGGATCAGAGATTTTAAGCTGATGGTGCGTTTTTTGTTTTTTAAGTAGCGCCAGCTAGGACGAAGAGTACGTCTTAGCTACTCACACATCCCATTCGGTTGCACAGCCCTTTTTTACAGGTGGGCCACATTTATACATCCCACAGAAAGAAGAGATGAAGAACAATCATCCTGGAACCTAGACTCGAACCCAGAACCCAAATATTACAGGGAAGACATGATACTCCTATGCCAGGACATCAGCATAAGTTCTAAGCTTATACAGATTCGAAACAGATTATCATGTATCCTAACAAATTACTAATTCCATGCAGATCTCCTATACCATATACAGATTTATTGCTCTATATACTCTCAACTCCATCCAGATTGTTTTATGTTTTGTTAATTATGTCACTTACCTATGGACAAGCCCCCCCCCCGCTGATACAGCAGCAGATTTAAGCCGAAATGAGCGTCTCTTGTTTTTGAAGTAGCACCAACTTGGGCCAAGAGTACGACTTAGCTATACACTCACCACATTTGCTTGTACAGCCTCTTTTTACAAGGGGAGGGGGCACTGTCACAAATCTCATAGATAGCACACAAAAGAACAACCATGCCCAAAACCGGGACTCCCAGAAAAAGAGGAAGAAGCTCTACCTCTGTGCCAGAATGCCGTCCCAGATTGTTTTATACCATACATATTGTCCTATATCCATATAGAATGTTTAATCCCATACAGATTTCCTATACTAATAAATATTTATAACCCATAAAGATTATCCTATATCCATATAGAATGTTTAATTTCATACAGCTTGTCCTATACTAATAAATATTTACTACCCTATACAAATTATCCTATATCCATATAGAATGTTTAATCTCATACAGATTATCCTGTATCCATATAGAATGTTTAATCCCATACAGATCCTCCTATATCCATA
>JAOUZG010043444.1:5709447-5738070 GCA_026289955.1 Argiope argentata
ATCTTGTTTAAATTTTAAATCGCTTATAAAATATTTTCTACTCAACCATTCAAGATCAAGTAAATTTTTTTAACTTTTAGAAAATGAAATTTGATGTTAATGCAGTTTTTACAATTATTAATTCATTATTTCTTAATTAATTAAAAACCTTCTTACCAAAACCCTTCAATTTCCCGCTGCCAAATGAGTTACGAGTTCACTTTGTTTTTCCCACATTAAAGTGGCTAAGCGTAACAAGTTTACGACTGATCATTTGAAATCCTTCTGTTTATTTTCATAATGTTTGATGGATTTAAAATGAAACATTGTTTAACAACAATGTTTCATTTTTTGGTTGGTGTCCCTAACTGATGTAGAAAATTATTGCATTTTGCTTTGCCACAATTGGTATCCTCAATTGGTATTGAAAATTCAACGCTAGTATAATTTTTTGATCGATTATTAATTGTAATTGCAATTGCTAGGCCGGGATAGTCTGGCTGGTATGGCGTTGATCTCGCATTCCTTGGGCTGCGAGTTTGACCATATATATTTAAAGTATAATGGAAAATCGCCAGGAAATTCCCTTCCTAATTTGCCACTTAATATTGAGATTCTGTCAAGTTTATATACATATTTATATTAATTGTAATTATTTAATAAAAAGTAACTAAAATAAATTTTTCCTTTGTTAACCTAAGTAGGAATTGATTTTTTAAAATAAATGTTTTTTATATTACTTGTTTGATCATTAGAATACTTTTGCTTTTCTATACTTTGTATACGAAAAAATAAAAATGTATATTTTTATATTGGCGTCTTCTCACCAAGCTGGTTATTTATTTTTGAATAAAAGTGAGTCCATCATAATCAAGCAATTAAATCAGCTATCATTTATGTTTATACAAAAAGCATATTTTGTACCTTTTTTGGTACTCCATATAATTCTTATTCTATATTCTTTATTCTGTCTATGTCTCTTATTCTTTTTACACGTGCATGCTAGGATGCAGTAGACACAATTTGTTACATTTGTTGGGATCGCATAATGACTAAAGTCTCAGCTCGTATGTCCCACATTTCAGTGTCTATTAGCTGAGTTATTTGGTAGACACTTAGCACGATATGAGGCGGTGATAATAATAAGATTTATGCTCGTAGAGCCATAGCATAATGCTGAATAGTAGACAATTTATCTTCCGTTAATGTTGATGCTTATGCACATTCAGTATTTTATCAGGATAAATCAGGAAAACCATCTTTAACGGTAACTGTGGACAAATGATTTCTTTCTTACGGTCATCTTATATTTATTATCCTTCCCATTTGATTCCATTTATCACATGGAATATAGAAAAACCGGTTTTGTGGAATAGTTTTTTAGAATTCCTGCATGATTTTTATCTTCTTTCTTCTTTCTAAATTTCATGTTAATAGTTAATAGGTTAATAATAATTAGGAAGTTAATATCAAATTTTCATTGACTTCCTGATTAACTTTAATCATGGAATGATTGGTCATTCTCGATCGCAGAACAATTCATTAATATTTTCGGAATACAAGAATCAGATAACTAATATTTTAAGTTAAATTTTGAGGATACTACAGTGGCGCCATCTGATAGTAAATATGAAAAACATGCACCGTATTATAATATAATATTTTCAAAAAGGAAATTTGAAATATATTAAATCTGTAAATATTTAATTAGATAATAAAAGAAATCTAATAACAAATATACTTTTATCAAGGTACTAAAAATTATAATATAATTTTTTTTATCGAAAATAAATCTGAAAAATAAAATTATCTGTTTTCTAACTTATTCTTCTATTTTATATTTTTTAGCTTATTATTTAATACTAAAAGAGATTTATGCCTCAAAAATACATCTGGTAAAAATATAAAAATCTAAGCATTCATTAAATTAAAATTAATTAAAATCCCAAAGAACCATGTCTTTCAGCCTTCAAAATAATATGATTTTGATTTTAATTTTCATACTTTTCATAAAATTTATTTTCTTTTGTAAAGAAACACTTATAAAAGAACACAATAAAAACTTATTTATATTATTTTTTACCTCGCTTCATGAATCCTATCGAAGAGACAGAGGTTTTAGCCTTTCCCATTAAAACAAAAATTACGGTTCAACCTAAACATCCGTTATTAAAGTATAGTCCTTTCTGGCGATCTGAAATATCCAATGAATTATTTTATATAGTTTGGCTTAATGGATTCATCACCAAAATATTTTTAAGCTTCAAACTTTGGTAGTCATATTACTCGTATTGTTTTAGAACCCTTACATAGTTATGTGTATTGTAGTTTACATTTTACTAGTTTTCCGTAATTGCATCTAAAACTATAACTTTAATTCGAAATAGAAAGGATTAAACTTTAAATAATATTAAAACTTCCTCTATCTATTATTCGATATTTATATAAAACTGTAATTATAATAAAACAGCACTTACCTACTAATACATTAAATTTTTACACTATATTGTGATTAAACAGAGTATATAACCATCAGCTAATCAACGTCCCTCGTTGTTTTAACGGCATTATTTCAGCAAAGTTTAAAATTACGGAAACAGCTGCGAGCAAAGGATTTTATTTTCTTGTTCGGAATTACATTGCTTCTCTGAAATGCCTTCAATATACGATTTTAATTCTCTTCTTTAATAAATTGAAGATGTGTAAACCAGTAACATCAAACAAGAATAGGCACGAGTAGCAAATTTCGTTCAAGCCAAGAAGATTTGGTCATGTAGTACTTAACAAATATTTGCTTATAATAGTTTATTTCTATTGAAAAAATCTGCTTTTCTAAAATAAATGCTTTTATCTAATCTTGTGACAGTTCCTTCTAAATTTAAAAATAATGTTTCTATAATTAATTTTAGAGACAAAAACATGAAACTTACTATGAACATAGCCGAGTGTTAAAGAAATATTTTACTAGCTGAAATTTTTACATAACATTAAAGTTACATTACATTAAGGTTAATATTTCAATGGTGTCGCATTAGGGTTAACACTTTTTAAACTTTTTATTAGTAATCTCTACAGAATTCAAAGTATTTTCAAATAATTGCCTACATCATTTAATGACACTTCATTACTGTAAATATAGAAATGACAAATATAAAACAGTAAACACTCGTTCAACTTTTTTTGAACATTTTTTAGCTAATCATACTTTATTTACTATTTCCTGTACATAACAAGTTGCATTTTTGCTTTAGATAGAATATATTTTCAAATTTTTTATAATAAATATATATAACAAAAAATTATTAAAATATAACAATATATAAAAATATAAAAAATATATAATAAATATTTTTTATCCATTCTGCCAAATACTGAATCTATTTGGGAGTAGTAATGATTATTTTATCTTTATATATTTCATATAATATAAATAAAAAAATTGTCATATATATTAATCATATTCTGAACGAGTAAAAAAATAGTATTCTGTGAACATAAGAGTATAATAAAAATGATAAGGATAAATAATGATAAAAAAATAATAAGATTACAATTAAAAAATAAGAAGATTAATAAAAGTTCATAAAATGTTTAAAAAAATTACGAGAAATAGAAAACAATTATTTTATCCTTAAAGAAATACAATTTAATGTACATTTTCGAAAATATAAAACCAGAAAACCAATGGGGAAATATCTTTATTTCTCACGCAATTCAAGCATATGCATGACGGGGGTCGAAATTTTTAAAAGAGAAATATACAACTGAAATCCCTTGTCTTGTCCCTGAAAATTAATTTTCTAGTTTGCGTGCGAAAAATTTGGAATATTGGAATAATTTCATGTCGAAAACTGGGAACCTAATTATTTAAAACATGAAAAAATAAACATAAAAATTGATAAGTGTTCCCCCATCCAGATGAAGAATTTGTTTAAAACAAAATACTCCAAATAAATTATTTGTATCGTTCAGTGCAATAATATATTTAAAAGGAATCTAATTCTGTTTTTGTTTCTCTAAATTTTTTCGAATTCTTTTCGCAAATGGATTTTGTTTTCGAGGTTTCTTCGGGTAAACAATAATTTGATTACGGATTAGTTTCTTCTAATTCAAATTGTGTTGGGAAAATATTTTACTATGTAAACATTTTTTTAATGCAAAAGATTGTGCTTATAAAGAAAACAAGGAAAAATTATTTGGAAATTATAAATTTGGAGTTCAAAAACAAATATTTCGAATTAAAAGAAATTGTATCTGATTTTCTTTTTACTGCTATTGACAGAAAGATTTTACGATTACAATAGACTAAGCAATTTATTATATTTCTAAAAGTTCTAAAAAGAAAAATGCAGCAATTTCTGTGAAATGCTTCTCTTTAAACTACATATTATACCACGTTAATATTTACCTATGGAATAATTTTAAATTAAATCTTTCTGTTGATTTTTTATTTATTATAAAATAATTTTATACGTCAAAAATATCCATATGTGTAATAAAAAATTGAGAAAACGTTGTATTTCTCTTATCATTTTTAACTCAAGCAATTACCAATTCAGAGGGTTTGACGTACATACATGTTAATCAAAATGTACATGTTCATTTAGTCGATGGGTAATTTTTTATCTGATAAAAATAATATCCTAGTCGCTTTATTGCGATTTTTTTTGTTGCAAAATTTACTATACAGCAATTTGTATTGTGCTCGATTTGTGTTTGTGCCATCGCTTGATTTTTAAGGAGGGGGGTTAAGAGCTATTACTTATATTCTTTTGGGTTGCTGAAAACGATTTCCACATTGTTTTACTTATTTATTTATTTTTGATCAAAAATATGCAAAGATTAATTGTTAAGGCCAATGAAATTTTTACAACATTTTATTGAATCTCATTGTTTTATTTCTCACTGTAACCATAATAATTTGTTTGGATATCGCATCTATATGCAAATATAATAGAAGAAATAACTAGATAGAACTAACTATTAGTAGTTAATTGTTGACCTCAAGTTTATACTCTTAATATAAAACGAAAAACCATTGCTAGTAATATCCCGAAACGTGGATAAGGCCACGAATACTTTACAAAACATTGGTGTTCGATAATCATAGAATATCGATCTCTGACTTGAGTTTTACATTTTCACTAAATCTATGTCAAAAGTATGAATTTTTCGCATCTCCTTGACGCCATTTGACCCCAAAAATTTATATAAAGGTTCTAATCAAAGATCACTTACAAAATTTCATTGATTCAAGTCATTTTGTTTACGAGTTACATTAATGCATTACAGATTAATAGACAGTCCTCTATTTAAAGGATCTGATTCAAAATTTGATATATATATTATTTACAGTTAATATATTATTTACAGCTGTTATATATGTACAGTTAAACTATGTTCACAATTTTATCTACCTTTCCATTTTGTTGAAAGAGAATTCATTTGCACTCGAAGAATCAGACAAACCGACTTCCTCTTTTAAACTTTGATAAAATTCTATAATTTTGATAGTAATTCTGTATACCTAATTTTCAGCCATCAAGATCAAAACTCTTTTAAGTTAATTGTGTTCAATTAAGTCTGATAAACAAATATAAGCCAAAAATATGGAAGTTTTTTTTCTACTTAAGAGGTCAAATGTGGATATTCATCAAAATGTGGACTTCCACTGTTTAGACAATTATAAAATTTCTTTTATTTTAGTATGCCAGAAGGTAAAAATCATACAGGGAAAACGTTTTCCGATTTAATTTCCTCTCCATGACTTAATCAATGTTTTCTTTTTCCTTCACTAGATTTTTTTTGTTTGAAAAATTGTTGTTTTTTGGTTGTCGAATATGAGATATATTTTTATTACTGAATTTGACTTCTAGCACTGACCACTACTGAATTGTAAATAACTACATGCTGCTGTTAAATCATTGCATGTTAAATGTAATTCATGCATGTTATTAAATTTTGCTGAATTTTTTTAATAGTTCAAATATTATTATTCTCTACTAGATATGATTTTCATCAAGAGACAATTTGAAGAAACTGCGAAAATATATTATTAACTCGAAATCCCTCAAATAAAATATCCGAAAGAAAAATTCAACAATTTTTTATAAAAATTGTATCAAACGAAGATTCAATTGTATCATTGCGTTCATAATTTTCTTGGTGAGCTGACGTAGGATTAAGCGATTGTACGAAATGTCAGAAAGGAATATGAGGTTTCACCCTAGAAATTTAGCGATTCAATTCCATAGAATATTCGACAGAAAAAAAACCCTGCAACTTTTGATAAAAACTGTATCATTACCTTCATAATTTCTTTGGTGAGCTCACGTAGGATTAATTGATACAATAAAATGTCAGAAATGAATACTACGTAGATACCAAGAAGATTCTCCCGACAAATTTGGTTATTCAATTCAATAGTATATTAGACATAAGATCAGCAATTTTCGGTAAAAGTGTATCGTATAGAGATTCAATTGCATAATTGCGTCCATAATTTCCTTGGTGAACTCACGTAGGATTAAGTGATTCTACGAAATGTCAGAAATGAAAACAAGGATTTCCCCTTGAAATATGGTGATTCAGTTAAATAGAATATTAAACAGAATAAAATCAGCAACTTTTGATAAAAATTGTTTTATATGAAGATTTAATCGTATAATTGGGTTTATAATTTCCTTGGTGAACTGACGTAGGATTAAGTGATTCTACGAAATGTGAGAAATGAAAACGAGGATTTACCCTAGAAATTTAGTGATTCAATTCCATAGAATATTAAACAGAACAAAATCATCAACTTTTAATAAAAATTGTTTCATAGTTTCATATAAAGATTTAATTGTATAATTGCGTTCAAAACTTCCTTGGTGAACTCACGTAGGATTAAGATATAATACGAAATATCAGAAATGAAAACAAGGATTCATGTGAAATTGGATGATTCAATTCAATAGAATATTCGACAGTATAAAATCAGCAATTTTCGGTAAAAAGTGTATCGTATGGAGATTCAATTATATCATTGCGCTCATAAATTCTTTGGTGAACTCACGTAGGATTAAGTGGTACTACGAAATGTGAGAAATGAAAACTGCATAAATATTCCGAGGATTCACGCGAGAAATTTGGTGACGACCCCTGCCCACCACAGGTGCACACAGATTCCTCGGGGTTAGATATCCTAGCGCAGCGAGTTCATTAATCGATTAATACCTGCGCGTCCGACAGTCGCCCCTACCTGAGGATTCTCGCTCCGAATGGACCTCCCCGGACTCTGCGGGGCGGTAATTTTTCATCTTTATGTCGGGTCTTTCCTTTTTTCGAACAGAGGAGACCTTTTTATGTTTCTTTGCAGAAACAGTTTATTTCTTCCAGCAGAACGGAAATCATTGAAACTTATAGAGTTTGCTCGAATTTTCTTTTTCTTTTTTTTTCTTTTCTTTCTCTTTCGGTCCTTTTTGTTTTGTGTGCACTTGCATTGCATGAGGGTGTTAGAGTATTGGATTAAAATGCCCCTTTATAGAGTGTGGGTGGGTGTGTTGTGACGCTGTGTTTGAGTTGGGGATTTTGTATGTTTGGATTAAATTTGTTTTCGGAAAAGAAACAGTGACAGGTTTCCCCGGAGTAGAAAATGTAGGAGTTTTAAAGTTTTTCGGTAAACTTGAAATAAATATGGTAATTTACTTATTTTAAGATCCGTGTCAGTTACTGGAATTTTTCTTTCCTATTATGTAAAAAATGTTTTTTATCAACAAAACAAATCCCCCTTTTTTACTGTTCTGTTTTTGTGCATTTCTTTAAAAGCGTAAGATAATCTATGTCTGAAAGAATATTTTTGAATAAAGGATTCCTAGTAACCTTCTTGTAAGAAAACAAATTTGTTAAGTAGTTCTTTACAAATTCTTATCTAATTCATCAATCAAATCAAATCAATTGTTCGTTTTTTTAATCAAAAGATAGAAATAAAAACAATTTTTCTTTCTCTTTTTTTGTATGCTTCTTTAAAAGCGTGCTGTATAAAGGGCTCCTAGTAACCATCCTGTAAGAGTACACATTTCTTAAGCTATTCTTTATATATTCTTAATTAATCAATCAACCAAATCAAATCAATTAATCATTTTTTATCAAAAGAAAGAAAGTAAAACAATTTTTTGTGTGTATTTCTTTAAAAACATGCGATAATCTATGTCTGAAAGAATATATTTGAATAAAGGTTCCTAATAAGCTTCTTGTAAGAAAAGAAATTTGATAAATAGTTCTTTACAAACTCTTATTTACGTCATCGATCAAATGAACTCAATTATTCAATTTTTTAAATCAAAAGATAGAATTAAAAACGATATTTACTTTCTCTGTTTTTGTATAGTTCTTTAAAAGCGTGCTGTATAAAGGGCTCCAGGTAACCATCCTGTAAGAGTACAAATTTGTTAAGCTATTCTTTATATATTCTTAACTAATCAACCAATCAAATCAAATCAATTATTCATGTTTTTATCAGAAGAAAGAAAGTAAAACAATTTTTAATTTTTTTGTGTGTATTTCCTTAAAAACATATGATAATCTATGTCTAAAAGAATATTTTTGAATAAAGGATTTCTAGTTACCTTCTTGTAAGAAAAGAAATTTGTTAAATAGTTCTTTACATTCACTTATCTAATTCATCGATCAAATCAACTCAATTATTCAATTTTTTTATCAAAAGATAGAATTAAAAACGATTTTTAATATCTCTGCTTTTGTATAGTTCTTTAAAAGCGTGCTGTATAACGGGCTTCTGGTAACCATCCTGTAAGAGTACAATTTTTTAAAGAAATTCTTTATATATTTTTAACTAATTAATCAACAAAATCAAATCAATTAATCATTTTTATCAAAAGAAAGAAAGAAAAATAATTTTTATTTTTTCTGGTTTTGAGCATGTTTTAAAAGCATACGATAATCTATGACTGCAAGAACATTTCTGAATAAAGAGTTCCCTGTAAACGTTTTGTAAAAATCAACCAAATCAAATCAAATCAACTAATTAATTTTTATCAAAAAAATAACATTTTTTTCTGTTTTGATGTATTTCTTCAAACGCATACAATAATCTATGTCTCAAAAAGAATTTGGGAATAAAAACAATCCTAGTGGCCCTCTTGTCAGAAGATAAATTTGCCAAGTAACGTTTTACAAATTCTGTTGTTGTTGTGTTGTTGTTGTTACTTATGGCACTTGCCATATTCTTAACACATCTTAGTTCTTTCAACATTATACTTTATATTTTCAATATTAAATGCAATAAAATAAAACACTTTTTTTATTTTCTTGTACTCAGTTAATACAAAATATTATAATCATCAAATAATTTCAGCTTGGGATTTTAGCTGATTTTTCATCTTTCGGACAATCTTGAATCCATAAAACATATTTTTGTAATATTTTTATGAATCTGTGTGCACTATTGTTTTTAAAAAAATGTTTCAGACTTAACAGATAGCAATTGTATAGTGTTTTTACACAATATTTGTACATTTATACCAAATTCTGAATAACATCCTTTTAGAAAAGGTATGTCCGTCGGGATATAAGTTAACTTGCTAAGCCAAAAATAAAGAGAATTAAAAGAAAAAATCTATTACTCTGATTTACCACCTAAAATAGATAAAAACAAATGAAAGTTAGTTCGTAGATCAAATTTGGAAATCAAATCGTTCTAGAGTAGATCGTTTCTTAGTACTTTCAAAAGCATATAAACACAATAACTCATAAACGCAAATATTTAAATAAAAAAAATTGTAATTTGATTTTCTGGTTATAGTTGAATTTTTTTGCCAAACTATGATTCTAATTAGTCAAATAAAATTAAAAATATACACTAGGTATTCAGGTGTGTTTGTATCATCCCACCCCAACAATTAATCGCCAAAATAAATCGTCAAAGATCACATGTTAATATACTTTACCGTAACTATTGGTATTAAGCATTATACGACCAATTTATACGAAATTATATTTATTATGGAGTTTTGGGGGAGATAACTTTTTTGGTATTCTTCTTTTATGTTCGAAAATATAAAATCGTGTAGTCGATATTTAACGTGATACATAATGTGTTGGGTCATGGATTTCCGATATTTATATCCTCCCCCACTTTTTTAGTATGCCCTATTACTGCACACCTTCCTCTTTCACCCTCTCCTTAGTTTTTACTGATAATGTTGACCACTTAAATGGTTTGCTTTCTCTGCTGTCTAATCGATGACACCTTTTGAGTCGAAATAACGTTATCGTTTTAAGTAAATGAAAAGCTTATGGATTTTTTTGCAAATTTTTGGGAATATCTCGTCATTTTCGGGTCGAATTATTATTTCGATAAATAACGCCAGGGAGATTGAAAACGAAAAATAGAGATTATAATCGCGTGGTTAGTATCAGAAATAGGAGGGCAATTTATTTATTTTTCCATTTTACGTTTATGTTAGCTTTTTTATGTATTTTCCATTATATTCCATTTTTATTATCTTGTTTATGACGCGTACTAAAAGAAAGATGGTAAAAAAATCTTCAAATTCTAAATTTTGGCGAATTATCAAATTTTAGATAACCAGAACCCGATCAACACATTTTTGAAATTATGTCTCAGGTAGCACAAAACGTTGTGTAGTGTGTAAAATAGAACCTGATAAATACATTTTCTGAATTCTGTCACAGGTAGCACATAATGTTGTGTAATGTGTAAAATAGAACCCGATCAACACCTTTTGGAAATTGTGTCACAGGTAGCACAGAATATTGTACAGTGTGCAAAATAGAACCAGACAAATACATTTTCTGAATAACGTCTCAGGTAGCACAAAACGTTGTGAAGTTTGTAAAATAGAACCCGATAAATACATTTTTGGAATTATGTCATATGTCGTACAGAATGTTGTATAATGCGTAAAATAGAGCCCGACAAATAAGCTTTCTGAACACATTTATGAAATAACCCAATGAATACATTTATGAACATATTTATAAAATAGAACCCGATAAATACATTTTCTGAATTATGTCTCACGTAGCACAGAATGTTGTGTTGTATTTAAAGTAGAAACTGATAAATTCCTTTTTTTCAATTGTCTCAGGTAGCACAGAATGTTATATAATGAATAAAATATTGAAAGTTATAATATTTTATTATTACATATTCAACAATGTTACACAATATTGCTAATATTGGTTAATATCGCTCAATATTGTACAATATACTTGTAATACTGATTATGCTATATTTTTCTTTTCTTGAACACTATGACTCAAAAGGCTGTGGGTTATAAAATAAAGTCTTTAAACCAAATTCGAAAATTTTTATGAAAGTTGAAGTAAATCCAGTTGCAGTAATCTGTATACTCTCCTGCTTAGAATACAATTGAACACATATAATACATGATAACTACAAAAAATTCTGTAGCTTTCGTAATAATTCATCAATTATTATGAAATATAATCACTAATCAATCAACTTGTTAACTGTCCCTATTCATCATTGACTCATACATCATCGGACGTTTCATCAAATCTCCTCGCTCTTTATTTGCTGTCAAGTTAAAATGCAACTATTTAATGTAATTACTGAATAATGCAGAAATTTGCATCAGTCTGATAATATTATCAGTTTCATTTCATGCAAATCCTAGCTCTACCGAAGCATTATCGGAGATTGCAAATTCAATTCAGTATTGATAATGTAAATCAAACTGCGACACCTGTCCAGTTGTTTACTGTTACTACACTTCCATCGCCATTCGAACTTCACTAGTACAAATATCGACTAAATTAGGAATAAATTCTATCTAGTAGATAATTATGGCTCATTATTGAAGGCACAATTGGACTATTGTTAATAACTCGTCAAAAAGGCATACATGTAATAACCATTTTATCTGAATATTTTGTCTATGTTAGCTATTTTAAAGGCAAATATACTATTTAACGGTGCTTTCAAATGATTATTTTGGAACTTTCATTACATGATGAAGACACTCCTTTCTTGACTGATAGCAGAAGTTCCATTCAATAGTTGTGGGATTGGCCATGCATTTATGATAAATTGGCGCAATATATTGTTGCCAAATTGGCTACGTTGTTCCAGATAGGTTCTCTGTGCTTTCAATGGATTCCCTCTCATGTTGGTATCCGTGGCAATGATGTCGCTGATAGACTTGTCGTTGAAGGTAGTAAACTCTCTACTCCTCCATCATCTGTTTTAAAAGTCTCCGAGATTCATTCCAGGTTTATTGGCAAAGTAAAATCAATTTGGAGGATTCTTCCTGAACACGACTGGTTCGCCGCAAAGAGCTCCTTGTTTATCTTTTCAGAACACCCGCTCAAGACTTGCCCAATCTGCTTTAATTAGGCTAAGGTCTGACCACATTAGAGATCTGGTCTAACAGGGCCTTTTCTACTTGCCCTGGCTTGACTATTGCCTCTCCCTCGCATATTATTTCTTATATTGGTGCCTCTGTGCGGCAACTGTCGGATGAGAGCGAGAGTGTTTTTGACCTTTTGGTGCGACACAATCTTTTGGACTTGGTCTAGGAGTTGTGATCAAGGGAATCAGCAACAGCAGCAACAGTCACTCCTTATTAAAAAACTTTTATCTTTATCACTATGGAAAACTTTTAAGTATGACTTCATGTTGACATCTGCATATTATGTACCAATGTGTACATGACAAGAACACAATGGTCTTTTGGTACAAGGTAAAGGTAATTTCGATTTCGAAGAACGCACTCGTTTACTAGGCCATCTTGATTATCGAATTACTAATTTTCCATATCATATCCCAGATAATTTGGGCCGTGGTGGCCTGATAGTAAGATCTTAACTCCAGATTCGTAGGGTTTCATTTTCGAGACCCGATTAACCCCCAAAAAACCGTCATGTAAAGGGCTCAGTTGCAAGTTAAATTTGTCATGGTCAAACGTCCCCTCGCTGGTGTGGTGTGGAGTGGAGAGGAGGGGGTGCCAGCTCAGGTGTCATCCTCGTCATCTGACCGCGGTTCGAAAGGACGAGATCCGTCCCAAAATACCCCTAGCGTTTCTTCACAACGGGACGTTAATATAGCTAAACTAAACGATGGCATCTACATCGATGAGAATTTTCGACTTGATGGGATGGTTCTATATCTCCATGTCCCCTAAACTAGTTTTACTCCCATTTTGGTTAAACGGGCCGTTTGTGAGTATTTATATAGACTGATAAATTTAATTCAGACTCCTTTTGAACTCATTGTCATTATCATGACTGATTACACTTACAAATGGCAAATCGGAAAGTTGAATAATTGAAGTTTCTTACAAAGTAGTCCTTCTTTTAAATTCCCAGCTTTAAAGTTTTCGTTTTTTTTAACTCTTTTCAATGGTCATGTTAGATTAAATAGTTAGTTTAAATAATTAAATGAATTAAGATGTTTTAGAGATTTGCATTTTGTTCGATATACACTAGAATTCCTTCGGTGTTCAAATATAATAATAACAAAATAAAATGGTGTATGTAGATATTTTATGAAATAATTAGTATTTTTATTAAATAAATTTAAACTTTGTTTCAATGCTAGTATAATTAATTTTTTCATTCAGTTGATGTTTAAATTAATGGAATAATTAGCGCTTACAGTTAATTAATTGTATAGCTACTTAATAATTGATAAATAAAGAAATTTTAGAGTCATAGTTTTAGCGATGGTGAACAAACATGCAGCTTCATAACTAAAAAACCGTGAGATATTCCTGTCCAATGTGTTGAGGTAAATACACGTTTACCATAGCTGCTTCAACATTTAAAAACGATCATAGATTATTCAAATCCAATGCTTAGACATCAGAAATATTAAATAGAAACTATAACATTTGCGTTGTTCCATTCGAAATCTATTCTTCTTCCTTGTTGCCAACGCCACAAGTAGAAAGTAAATGAGATGAAGAATTTTAGCTCCTGTTGCCAACGCCACATAGTGTTAAGCAAAATTTGCACAAACAAAACAAAAGAAATCGATCTGTATTAATTTAAATTTATTTCTGATTTGAAATAGGAAAGCAGTTTTCTTTATGTAAACATCTGCCCCTATTTGACAATAAATCTTTACTTTATACTATCTTTGAAGAAAATCACACCAAAAAAAAAGAAATTAAACAAACAGAAGAGTATTAACTACACTGTCGCTACAATTGCAACAAAAAAAAGTGAAAAGCAAATCAATCTGATCGCAGAAAAACGATATCAAACTTCGTTACATTTTATTCCCTCTTCAAATACTACCTGGTCCGGAAAAAAATATCTCGCGAGCGGTTCTTTCGACCATTCATCACTCATCTAATTGGATAACTACGTGAAGAGGGAAAGGTTTCGAGAAGATCGATTGGTTGAACAATAATGCATTCCATTGAACACAGTTGGTGGGAGTCATCCTGTCTCTAATGTGTTGCATAAATGAGTTTCGTGCATTCCAAAGGAACTCGATGCTGAAAAGCTCTCCATTCTCTTTCAAACCAGGTATAGGGGTACTCAACGTAAAAGTAATTGTAAAATCACGGTTGCATTTGCGTTTTGGAAACAGATCTCATCTGGGCTGAATGGATAACGACTTCAAAAGCTTTTCAGAGCTCGGGAATTTCATTTTAGAGTGGTTTGCATGGGTGGAGTGGTTTCAACAATTTTTGCGTTTTTAATATAAAATGGGTATTGAGACTGTTTGCAAGCTCTGAAATTCAAGCTTAGATACATGGGTTTTTTTTCCTACAGTAAAGATATTAATGTTTTATTTATCTGAAATTAAAATATATTTCAGGTAGTGGAATTCTACAATAAATTTAGTGTTTTTAGACGGCGCAGTTAATTTATTAATAGATTTAGTGTTGTTGTTGTTGTTCCTTATGGAACTTAGCATAGACAAGCTCGCTGAAGTATTCAGCGATTTATGCCTAATTGGCGTCTCTTGTTTTTTGTAATAGAGTCAATGAGGGCCAAGAGTGTGATTTTTTTTACACTCATCACATTTGCTTGCACAGCCCTTTTTTACAGGGGACACATTCACACAACTCACAAATAGCCCACAAAAGAACGACCATGCCCGACCCGGGTCGATCACAAAAAGACGGTCTATCTCTATGACAGAACGCTGGCAATAGATGTAATTTACACTTAGATTAACAATCATTTTTAATACAAAATTTTTTGAATGAATTATATTAATTTACTTGTTGCCAAATAACTTAACTCGTGATCAAATAACTAGATTCATGACCAAATAACTAACTCATGACCAAATAATTTGATTCATGACTAAATAAATTGACTCGTGACCAAATCAATTGGTTCATGACCAAATAAGTTGACTCCTGACAAAATAATTGGATTTATGGCCAAATAACTTGACCTATGATTTGGGCTTCTAAACAAGTAAACACCAGTGTTAAAACAACAGGGATGAATTTGTCTATCAATTGAAAATTTTACGTATACTAATTCCACGAACATGGTGAATTATTTTATGGAATAGGGCTGCGAATATAAAATTGTCTATACTTTTATCATTTGACCACAAACCTTCTTATGTGGCTTTAGGTTTTGTGGTATACTATAGGGCTCATATAATTGTAATAATTGCAAAAAGCTCGTAACTATTTTGTTCTTTAACCGTATAATTCTAAAGAATTTCAGTGAGATGGAACTTTTTAAAGTTTCCAAACAAAGTATCTTGTAGATTTTTATCATTTGACCATAGACATTCTTCTGTGGTTATAGAACGTCTGTAAACAGTATAGTTCATGAATTTGTTGTGCTTTGTTCTTTAATCTTCTTATTCTTAAGAACTTGGGGACCATGGAACTTAAACATGGAATACTAAAATGTTCGTATTTCTCTCCCAGTGATAAAAGAAATTTTGTACTCACTCTTTAACTCGTTCATCAATAACAACTAACAATACTAATGAGGTGATATACAAAAGAGGATTCAGTTTGAGAATCAGTTTCAGTCAAGAGAGTTCAGTTCAAACATTTGATTATTAGGATAATCTTACAAGAAAATGGATTCGGTCAAGATCCAGTCTTTTATCCTTTTCTATCATTCCAACCAAGTAGATACCTTCAATTTTTCTTCAATCAAGTTTAAGAAGGAGGGAGGAACTTTGCAAAAATATTCGGAGAATCTTCAGACTTTCCTTGAACTAGCATTTCCAGCTCTTGAGCATTCGAATATACATTCAAAATATTGATTCCTTTCATCATGATTTCTAAGATATTATTTCAGCCAAATAATCACCAAATCAAACTTCAAACCGGCATCCTGGCACAGAGGTAGCGCGTCTTCTCCGTTATCTGGGCGTCCCGGATTCTAGTTCCAGTTAGGGCATGGTTGCTCTTTTGTATACTATCTGTGAGGTGTGTTTGCAAATGTGCCTACTTTTAAAAGAGGGGGGGGTGTAAGCAAATGTGACGCATGAAGTAGCTTAGTCGTACTCTTGGTCCTAGTTGGTGCTACTTCAAACAAGAGACGCTTATTTCAGCTTAAATCCCTTGATGCAGGCGCGAGCTTGTCCATGGTAAGTGCCATTAGTAACAACAATGAACTTTATTAGTTCATTTTCAAAAAATAAATTATTCCCTTTATTTTAGAAAAGGCGCAAGTGTTCAAAGCATTCAAAATGATATTAATTGGAAAAAAATTATAAATTATTTTTATTATTAGGGTAGAAAATAAATTAGCTCATTAAAACTGAACGATAAGGGTTTATTCACTTGTCTAAATAGAGTTTTATAAGGGAAAAAAAGCAATTTTTAAAAAATTATATAGATAATTTATATTTTTAATAAGTTTTGAATACTTTTTCTGTATATCAAATACAAAATTACAAAGGATTGTCAAACTCTTTATCTGCAAGTGTAACAGTTAATGTTTTCCAAAAAATGTTTCCAAATTTTACTTAGTAATATTGTAGCCGCTCTTGTAACTCTAATCGCTGAGACAGCACCCTCTGATGGCAGGAGGGGATGACTTAGTGCGGATCAGGCGATGGCATGTCATGCATGACTTAATCCATGCTGTCAAATGTATATAGTAAATAATTCTACCTTTAAATTGTCTGTAAATTGTCCGTTTGTAACGTAATCATGTACATAAATAACTGTTACACTAACTCATATTTTTCTGAATCCCTGAACGATCCCATATGATTTATCTCGATTTCTTTATTACTTGAACTTAATATCTATATTCATAAAATATACTGTGGTGAATGCCAGCCATATAAGCCAGCCAACATCCCTCGCACCGAAGTGCACTTTTGGCCTAACGGATTTGTTACGCGGCTACTAACCATAAGATTGGGAGTTCGGGCCTAGCGCTTTCCGCTACACCTAAAATACCATGCATTTCAGATATACTAATCTTACAATTTTGATGAAATATTTTATTTCCATTAAACTCACCATATTATTCACTATAGATACTCACTCACTATAGATATTCTATCATAAACTCATAAAATATACTCTCATAAAATACACCATACATTTCAGATTTACTAATCTTACAATTTTGATGAAATCTTTTATTTCCATTAAATACCCCCTATATTATTCACTATAGATACTATAGATATCATATAGATACTCACTCACTATAGATATTCTATCAGAGTGGAATAACGGACTTTTTTTAAAACAATAACTATAAAAAGCATATATAATATTCATTAGAATATGCAGTTCTAAATTTAAAAGTGCCAATTAAAGAATTACAGCTTTATAACATAAACACTAGCTTGTAACTTTTATAATCTTGCTTGGCAAATACTTATAACTGAATTTTTTTTTCTCTAGCGCTGTGAATAACTGTAATCGGATTTAATCCCCAAATGATTACACTTTGAATCCAAGCAGAAAAATATTTTGTGGCAACCTCTACCTAACAGTTACAGAGTTTCTTTAAACGATGGGGGGGGGGGTTTCACTTAAACTAGCAAGAAATTTTATACAGCTGCATGTAATCTAAGGTTTCCATATTATTTTAAACAAGTTGTAACAATGTTGTTGTTTACATTGCTTTCAATATAATACCACTGTATGCAATGGCTATATGGCTTCAGCATTACAGGATATGAGCTGTAACAGCGTTGTTAGATAACTACATACTCAGATAGTACTGATTTTGTTTGACGTTATGGCTTCTACAATGAAATTTTAGCCCTTCGCAGATTTATATATACATCTTGTTCAAATTTTCAATCTCTTAATAAAATGCTTTTTAACCATCCAATCAAGCTCAAGTAAATTTTTTAAAACTTGTAGTGGATAAAATTGAATGTTGATACAGTTATTTGAAATAGTAATTCATTCATTTTTTTTATTTATTGGTTAAAAACTAACTTTCCCGCCAAAAATCTTCAATTCCCAACCATCTAATAAGTAATGAATTCAGTTTATTTCCCCCACTCTAATGAGGTCAGGCTTAATATGTTTTCGACCGATTATTTTTAACGATTCTGTTTATTTTCTTAATAATTGATTAAATTTAAAATCAAATATCGTTAATTAATCGATTTTTCCCATTCATTTTGAAGTACTTTCGATCTAAAATAATACAGAATAAGAAAAATTTGAAATTTCTTATCTGTAAGGCGCTACCCCAACTGGTGTAGAAAATTCACGCATTTTGCGTTGCCACGGTTGGCTTTTAATCCTCTATTGGTGTTGAAAATCCAATGCTAGCATAATTTTTTGATCAATTTGATTATTTATAGTAATAGCATTTTTTAGGCCGGGATAACCTGGTTGGTAGGACTTTAAATTCGTATCCCTTAGGCTACGAATTTGAACGCCATATACAGAAATTAGAATGGAAAATAGCCAGGAAATTCACTTTCTATTCTGAAGCTTAATATTGTGATCCTGTGTTATTTATAATAATTGGAGTTATTTAATAAAAAGTAACAAAAATAAAAATTTCTTTGTTTACCTAAGCAGGAATTGATTTCAAAAATTTGTTTTTTTGTTTATATTACTTTGTTTCCATCTTCTTCGGCGATTACAAAACGCTTTGATTTCCTTCCAGTACGTGCGGCTGAGTTTCGACACCAAACCCGAGCTTCTGCTGCAGCTGCTGACCCGAGAGTGGCAGCTGGAACTTCCCAAGTTGCTGATCACCGTTCACGGCGGGAAAGCCAACTTCGAGTTGCAACCCAAACTGAAGGCGGTGCTGAGGCAGGGGCTGGTGAAAGCCGCCAAAACAACCGGGGCTTGGATCTTCACGGCAGGAACGAACACAGGTCAGAAAACGAGTTCAGGAAATTGACTTGTCTAAACATATTTTTATTTGATAGTGTTTTTAATTTTTTTTTTGGAAAATGAATGATTGCTTTATTGAGTTACACTTTCAGAATAGAAAATTATAAGATTTTTTTTTATGTGAATGGCGATGGTGATATATGTAACCATAACCGCTGCTACGATCAACGTCAGCTTGTAAATTTGAGATGAGCTGCTAGTAAATAAACATGTTTATGAATTGATACTCCTACTAAGCGCGAGTTGTGATGCAGTTTATTTTTATAAAACGAAAAGAAAAAATTCGACAGAATTCTTCGAAGAATGAACTAACTGTATGATGAAAGTTTTATTTATAAGTACAACATAAATGTAACGAAAAGAAAGAAATGCTGTGAAAATTCTTTAAGGAGTGAACCAAATACATCGCGAAAGTTTTACCTGTAATGACATGAGAATTTTACCGAAAAGTAAACAACTCAGTAAGAATTCTTTGAAGAATGTACCAGTTGTATGCTAAAAGCTTTATTTGTAAATACAAGATAAATGTAATTAAAAGAAAGAAATACTGTAACAATTCTACAAGAAATGAGCCCATTGCATGGTGTAAACATGTTTATGAATTGGTACTCCTACTAAGCGCGAGTTGTGATGCATTTTACTTTTATAAACCGAAAAGTGAAAATTCGAAAGAATTCTTCGAAGAATGAACTAACTCTATGATGAAAGTTTTATTTGTAAGGGCAAGATAAATTAATGAAAAGCAAATAATACTGTAAGAATTCTTCAAGAAATGAACCAACTACATTCCGAAAGCTTTTTGTAATGACATAAGAATTTTACCGAAAATAAAACAACACAGTTAGAATTCTTCGAATAATGTACTCCTAATGTAAACATGTTTATGAATTGATACTCATACTAAGGGCGAATTGAGATGCAGTTTACTTTTATAAAACTTTAAAAAAAATCGAAAGAATTATTTGAAGAAGGAACTAACTGTATGCTGAAAGCTTTATTTGTAAGGACAAGATGCATTAAAGGGAAAAAACGATATTTTAATAATTCTTCCATTAATGAACCAACTATATGGTGAAAACTTTATATGTAATGACATGATAATTTTGTCGAGAAGTAAACAACACAGTAAGAATATTTTGAAGAATAAACCAACTTTACTTTAAAAGTTTTATATTGCTAAATATGCTTTATTTTTTACCATATGTATTGCGCAGTTAGCCGTGGATGGCTCTAGCTCCAATGAACTTCATAAACCATAAACCAATGCGCTAGGAGTGTGCTGTTATAGCCTAGCGGCTTTCGGAACAGTTTAAATGAAAAGTATTTGCACACATTACTAAATAAATACTGCACTTAGTGTGCAGTAATAAGTTTGGCGAAGTAAGCCTAATAAGTCTGGTGAGCTACGACGCAATAATTTTGGCGAAGAAATTATCAATTTATTACTCCAGCTTTGCAATTTTGGCGTATTACCAAACTTAATGGCGAGTCCGTTCCAGCGACGTCCTGGATTGAAGAACTATTAGGGAGACCGAAGCTTCCAGACTAAAGAGAAATTTCAAGGCTATTGTTAAGAACCATATTCTATCACAAACAGCGGCACCTTCAAAGAGAAAATCCGAAACGTGGTTCATTTTTGGACAAATGTTTGAATCTTCAGAATGAGTACATCCAAAAATAACTTTTTGTGTTAATAAAATTTGGTAATAAATTTGTTTTCATCTTTATTTGTATTTCCTTAAGTTTCTTAAAAAGATCTTTGTTTCCTTGCTTCCTTATAAAATACCTTTATACAATGATTTATTACCAAATGTGTACTGATTGTACAATTGGTCCTTGTATAGTGATTTATTACAAAATGTACAATAATTGTATTATTGGTCCTTTACAATGATTTTTCAGAACTACAAACTGATTCTACAATCGGTCCTTGTACATTAATTTATTCACAACTACACACTGATTGTGCAATGATTGTACAATTATTTATTCACAACTACACACTGATTGTACAATTGGTCCTTCTACATTGATTTATTCACAACTACACACTGATTGTACAATTGGTCCTTCTACAATGATTTATTCACAACTACACACTGATTGAACAATTGGTCCTTCTACAATGATTTATTCACAACTACACACTGATTGTACAATTGGTCCTTCTACAATGCTTTATTCACAGCTACGCAATGACTGTACAATTGGTCCTTGTAAAATGCTTTATTCACTACACACTGATTGTAAAATAGGCCCGTCTACAATGATTTATTCACAACTATACAATGAATGTTCAATTAGCTCTTGTACAATGATTTATTCACAACTACACAATGATTGTTCAATTAGCTCTTGTACAATGATTTATTCACAACTACACATTGATAATATAATTACTAAGCAATTAATTGGTCCTTGTACAATGATTTATTCACAACTACACATTGTTTGTACAATTACTCCTTGTAAAATGATTTGTTCACAACTACACACTGTACAATCATTGTACAATTGGCCATTTTACAATGATTTTTTAAAGTTTTATTTTCAATATTTTGAATTGTAAGTAAGATTCCTAAAATTGTAAAAATATTTAATTCTATATTTACTTACACATTCTGCTTTATGTAAATTAATATGAAGACATTTATCTGACGAAGCTATGCATAATAAACATTTTTTAAACATATTAAAACCATTTTTAAAATTAAAACATATTTGCACAAAATAATATAATCTGTATTCATTGCAGTGTGTACAAATTTTGATAACATTTATTTTTTATTTGAGTTGGTATTTCCAAAACATTCATATTGTGTACCTGATGATTATAGACACAAAAAATCGTTCCTACTCAAAACTTAAACTAAAAGGTAGAATACATTCTTTACACTTCTAATCACTCAAATCCCATTAACGCATCTCAAGAGAGTTCCAAGAAACTAATCATTTGAAGGTGCATTTAAAATTCTGAGTGTTCCAATTAAAAGAATCGAGAAAAGTTTGTGTTTTTAATTGATCAGCTCTTGCCATGATTAATACAAAAGAAGTTGTCCGTATTTAATTAAAGGACATTAGATGCAGTAAAAAAGATAGAACATTAGAAGGAACTTAAAAGAAAGTTTGTAATGCTCTAAATAACGTTGTAATTAATTTCTGAGGAACAGGGTGGTACATTTTATTTTAAAGTGTTGTTGTCTTTCTCTAAAAGGGCTTTTGATTAATCTTTTAAAATCCTTGGAGAGTTGTTTAGGAACATTTTAGAATAGCTTCTTTTAAATAATTCTATAGATGTAATTTTATTAAATGAAACTTTTATCTCCATTGAACTTTACTATGACATTAGAAGGAAAATAATTCCTTTTATTGTCTCGATTGATATATATAAATGCAAACGAATAAGATTATTCGCATTCTAAATTTTTTACGATTGTATACTTTTGTATGAAAAATTGGGAAAAATAAAAATATCAGGGTGTATCATTAACGATAAAAAACAATAATTTTATTATGGCATTCTATTAAATATAGGGTGTTCATTAATTATTGTCGGGGTTTCCGTACCTCATAACTTTCGTATAAAAAATATTACGCAAAAACGGATTACGTATTCGTAAATTACAACTCAAAGAATTTTACGTGGCAACAATGCGATCTTGGCGCATTTGCAGTCTGGGTAATTATGACGTCATAAATAAAAAGTGTGACCGTGTAAGAAAAAGCAATGTGTGTATCGTGGTTTTCCGAAACTAAATCAGTCATTATTACTTAACGTATTTTCATGACCACGTAAAAGAAAGATCCTCCTTCGGATAATTCTATCAGACGCTGATTAATACAATTTCAGGAAACTGGTAGCGTTCTAAACTGAAAGGAAGACCGAGCACTTCGCAGGAAAATGTTGATCGCATACAAGAAACGTTTACTCACAGTCCACGAAAATGTACGAGACAATCAGCTGTGCAATTACATATGCTACATACGACGATATGGAAGGGCATTCATGTGATAATTTATTAATCTTTTTGATATCATTAATAAAATTCTTTGGTTGGAATTTACGAATACATAATTGCCTTCAGCTGAATGCCTACTAAATGCAAATTGTGTTACCTTTACACTTTAATATCGTTATAAAATTCTTTGAGTTGTGATTTACGAATAGGTCATCGGTTTTTGCGTAATTGTTTTTATTCGAAAGTTATGAGGTACGGAAACCCCGACTATAATTAATGAATACCATGTATATTCTTAAGCTGTTTTGATAAAATAAGACAACTGGTAATTCTAATTTAAATATAGCATATTTATTATGGAACTTAAGGTAGCAATCCACGATGAGCATCAGAAAATGAATTGAGAAGTTGTCAAAGAATTTCGGAATACATCAAACAAGCATAAATTGCTACTACATTGACAACAACAACCATACATTGTGTATTGTTGCATGCTCCCATTGGCCTGCAGTGCTAGATCAGGTCCATGATTGGATGGGAAATGATTGCAGCCTCTGTTAGTTATAAGGACCAGAGCACCCAGAAATTGGTAGCTGACCGACTTAACTCTATCACACACATTTGCTTGCCCAGCCCCTTTTTACAGGGAGGCACATTCATACATCTCACTGATAGCACTCAGAAGAAAAACCTTACCCTAACCTGGACTGGAACCCGAAATTCCCAGAACACGAGGAAGACGCGCTACCTAGGGACCAGAAAGTCGTCTAGCATAAATTGTTACTACAGTTGGGCAATTTATGCAACAAACAAACATAAATTGTCCAACTGTAACATTTTCATAACCATAATGATGAAAATGTTACAGTTGGAATACTGGTGGATTTTCACTCAGATTCAAATCTAATGTTTCGTTGGTGAGGCTCGAATCCATAAGTCCATGCAGAAGGAAACAAAGTTGCTTTCTGGAATTGATTTGTAAATATCAACAGAAAGTCAATTTATTATCTAAGTTCCTCAAATTCAACCAAAAACCGTTAAAAATCTTCATTGTTCCTTAAAATTTCTACATTTGTAATATTTTACACTGATGCTGATGAACAACAGGTGGACAATCACTGATATTCGAATCTTATGTTCAATTGGGGAGATTTGAATCCTTAAGCTCATGCAAAATGAAACAGAATTGCTATTCGTAAATGGTTTGTTAATATTAATTAAAGGTCAATTTACCATCAAAATTCCACTAACAATCGTTAAAAATATCCTGTAAATATCTGCATTCATATTGTTTAACACTAATATGTCGATAAATCCTTCTGAACTAAATAAGGCTATGATAGAATACAAGTGACAGCAATCGGCAAATATATATCTAAAATGTAAAAGTTGTCAAAATTAGAAGAGATATAAACGATTTTGAGTGAGTCTCAGCTGTCCCCAATTTTGACAAAATTTATGAACATTAAATAAGAAACTGTCTCATTTGCTATCTCAAAAAGAAATGCAGATTATTTATTTGATTAATATCATCATGCTCTTTAATTATCCATAGCATACGAAAGAGTATGTCTCGGACATGTTAGCATGTGAAAACATGATATTGCTTTGGTTTGAGATTTTTGAAGCCCCAAATACGTAGACAACAAATTGGTGATTTATCGCTTTTTATGCAAAAAAATTTTAACTTTTAGCATAGCTTTAAATAACTAGATGGCTTTTAAATCATTGAGCTTTAGATAGATACATATAAATAAATATAGATATATAAATTCTCATGTGAGACGAATTATCGATACATTATAATAAACAACTTTTGATATCAAAGTGGTTAAGATTTGAGAAGTCGGGACCTCGAAGGGAATTATTAATTATCAAAAGAAATGAAAATTCCACCCAAATTGGCCATTTAACCCAATATTTTATAAAGGACTGAAGTTCGAAAACAAAATTAGGTAAAGGGAAGTGCAATAGTGATACCTTTCCTTCGTGGGGTTATAATTTAATAATCAAATGAATTTAGTAATAGAACATTCTTTTTCTATTTCTAATTTTGAATCAATTCTAACTATTAAAAAAATCAAATCAAGTATTCGTATGATGAAGCAATAATACGTTCAATTGTCTGTCTGCTTTTCGTTGTCTGTCCATATTCTATAATAGTCGGATTTTGGGGAAATGAATCCTCAGCCTGTCCCAATTCCACATTCCTTAACCTGGATCACCCATCTACGAATTCGGCTGTAGTTTTCAACCCCTTTTTAACATATAACACGCCTGTTCAAATCGAATTAAATTAATTTTTGTTATCAAAGTCACGGGAGACTGATTTCTTAAATTTACTCTCTAATGATACGCAGATTGGGTTTCGAGGATGCAATTTTTGTTCTCGTGTTCCACTTTACAACAGAAGGAATTGCGCCGTAGCTTCTAAGGGTATGAACCCCTGAGTACCCGCGGGAAAAAGTCTGTTCTAGCTCACACACGTCACAAATCCTTTTTACAAGGTGGTTCCTACAGTTACGTTTTTAGCGTAGTGGGTTCCGATTGAATGGACTTTACTTGAGGACTGCACAAACAAATTTATTTCCAGCTATTTACAGGTATTTAAGGACGACTTGATAAAGTGAAACTTCAGATAAACACAATCCAGCAGTCAACAGTCACTTACAGCGTAAATGCAAGCCTAATGCACAATAAACACAGACTGCAAAACAGCTATCGTGTAGTACAGCAAACAGTAACAGCGAGCTCAATAACACAGCGTTAACAGCAAACGTAAACACAGCTCACTAATAACAAGCAGGAAAAGTAATCATCTCGCTACTCTTCCAAGAGGAAAAACAGCCCAAACTACGGCAATCCGTCCCTTATATAGCGGAGCAAGCGCGAGCCTAAAAGCACGCGGAGCTTCATGAACGATCTAGCGGCTATCAGACTATTCCTTTCGCCAAACCAACACGGCTGGTACGAAGCTCCTCGTCAAATGTCGCCAAAGTCGACTTCTTCTGCGGCGCTCACCCGCTTGTAACACTACATTCACACATAGTTCGTAATTTAGATCTGGAACAATAAAAGATCGCCTCTGACTCAGTACCCATAGTGGTATTACTCTCGATAGGGAGAACTTTGTGATCATGATAGATTTAACGTGCGCCAGCCATTACACACACGGAGATTCTTCGGCTAGCCTGTGTGAATTCCAGCCCTAGGAATGCGAATCCAACGCCCTTGGAACCAGTCTAACCCGGCCCGAAGATGCATGTAGTTTTGTTTTATCAATAACTATCTATAAATAACAGGAATTCCAATGCACGTTCTATGATATTAATTGTAAATATATATAAGTTATTAATAGTGTAGTAAATGAAATGGTTTATTACTAAATAAAAAGGAATATTAACGGTATACCCAAATATTTTTAGGAAGAAATCGAGAAAAATTTTAAATAAAAACCCTCAAAATTACAAAAAAAAGTATCTTTAAGAGTTTTATCAAATGCTTCAAGAGCTTTAAAAGTAATTAAGGTGGACTAATTACTCTTTTCCGATGAAAAAAGATCGAGTAATGAAGGAGATAAATTTTGAAGGGATTAAAAAGTTTCTTTTGATTAAGGCAAGAACTAAGAGTAATTTTTTTCGCCATTATTTTCAGACAAAAAAGTACAGCAAAAATAATTTGTTTATAGTTATATGCGTTTATGATTTCTTAAATTAATTCCCCCAAAAAGTTGCGATAAAGATTAATGAGATTTTTCAATCGATGAAAGATTCAAATGTTATCGATAGATGCGCTAGACGCCGTAATAGAAAAAAAATTAATGATTCTTAGACTTAAAGCATATAAAACTTTCAGTATTTTCGAGTTAAATATTTCATCTGAAATATAAAACAACTTTTACTAATTTTGATGTTATTAACAAAAAAAATTAAATTATTCGATATTAAATTTTTTCGGAAAATGAATCAATTATTACAGAAATTACTTAAACTATCTGAAATTAATTATTGATAAATTAAAGAAAACTGTTATTTCACAAACTATATCTTCTACTGGCAAATACTTTGTTTCAAATCAATCTTCTTTTGGTTCCCTAATTAAGCTTTTCTTCTGCAATTTTTATTAATTAGTTAATTAATAACATTATGTTTTACATTTTTAATAATAAAATATTATGAAACTAATATTTTCATTCACTTGTTATTATTGTTTGTGCATCATTCTATACAAAGTATTTTAATCGTTAAGAAATTCACATTCAAGATTTTAGCAAATTTCTATTTTTCAGACTTTTTTAAATCCATAAAATATATTTTCGTAACTATTTCAACCATCTTAAATCACCATTATTTAAAAACTCTTTAAACTAGACAATTGCATTTGGTATATATATATATATATATATATATATATATATATATATATATATATATATATATAGTTATTATTGTTATTCATAAATAATGAACAACAATTCACATGGTAATTAATAATTCAATTAATAATAATAATGAAAATACTTTTAAAAAGTTCGACAAAATTGAAGATAACTAATATTATAATGTTGATAGATAATATAAGAATAATAAACTGTCATAGCTTCTAGAAGAAAACAAAGAGAGCAAAATTTGAAACTTAATTTCGAACTGCAATTTGAATAGAAATTTGAGTTCATACTGCAATTTAAACAGAAACTGGAGTTGAAACTGCAATTCAAACAAAAACTGATTTTGAAACTGAAATACGAACGAAAACTGGAGTTCAGATTGTTATGCGATCGAAAACTGGATTTGAAACTGCAATTCGAGTGGAAACTGGATTTGAAATTACAATTCGAGTATAAACTGGATTAAAAACGCGATTCAAACGGAAATTGGTGTTCAGACAGCAATTCAAGTGGAAACTAGAGTTGAAACTGCAATTCAAACAGAAACTGAAGTTGAAAATGCTATTCATACGGAAACTGGACTTGAAACTGCAACTTGAGTGGAGATTGCAGTTACAATTTCAACTCAAATGGAAAGGGGGTTAAAGTTGCATAAATATTGCACTATGAGCCTTATATAACCAGCACGGATGTGTCACTTTATTTCACTTCATCATTCAGTCGTCCTAAAACAAATTTTAACTTGATTCGACATTCTCTTTGGAAATAAAAATGGCAAGATTTTCTAACCACTATGGCTTGACTTGCTAAAAATATTCTTAAAACATCTCAGGAGACAGTGAGTGTATCTCAACTAACTTAAAATTACCGATTTTATCAATTTCTATTTCATATAAAATTATATAAATTTCTATTTCATATAAAATTATATCAATTTCTATTTCATATAAAATTATATAAATTTCTATTTCATATAAAATCA
>JAOUZG010043444.1:5748070-5760448 GCA_026289955.1 Argiope argentata
TGTATATGTGTGTGTGTGTGTGTGTGTGTGTGTGTGTGTGTGTGTGTGTGTGTGTGTGTGTGTGTGTGTGTGTGAGAGAGAGAGAGAGAGAGAGACCTAAACGGAAATTCTCTATACAAACACTGCAAAACTGACCCTTTTTCGTTAATTTTTTTTTGTATATTTTGTGATTACAAACAAAATTCCTTTATCTATGGCATTATTGACAACTATTTAATTTGATTTGTTAAATATATTCGACTGATACTGTTCAGGATTAAAATGGGAACTGATGAAAAAAGTGAATCTATGAAGCGTTCATATATTGACAAATAAACGGAAATTCTCTGTACAAATATATACTGCAAAACTGACCATTTTTGGTTTAATTTTTTTCTGTATATTTTGGGATTACAAACAAAATTCCTTTACCTATAGCATTATTGACAGCTGTTTAATTTGATTTGTTAGATATTTCGACTGACACTGTTAAGGAATGAAATGGGAACTGATGAAAAAAGTCGATCTATGAAGCGTTCTTATATCGACACCTAAATGGAAATTCTCTGTACAAATATATACTGCAAAACTGACCATTTTTGGTTTTCTTTTTTATATATATTTTGTGATTAAATATAAAGTTCATTTTTCTATTGAATAACTTACCATTGTTTAACTTGACTTGTAAGATATTTCAACGCACATTGTTAAGAACAAAAATGAGAACTGATGATAAAGACTTATGCAAAAGTAATTAAATGCCATTCTCATTTCTAGTCAGAAACAATATGGGATTCTAACATTATAGACATAATTCATTTGTTTTCTAACTTAAAAAAAATGTTTAATCTAAATCTTTGCGCACACGAAAATTGCATTCAATGATCTTATTTTGTGCACCTTATAAATGGCGTTCAGGATTTTTTTTCTTGCCTTAGCTATAAATGTATAAACTTAACGAAAATCAAAACCTTTTGATTTGAAATTTTGCTTAGCTCTTGTCTTTTTTGCACTTTATTTATATTTGTGCTCCTTATAAATGTTGTTCCAAAACTTTTCCTGTCTCTGCTTAAATAACGACTAAATGAAACTTAGCTAAAATCAAAAGCTCTTGATTTGAACTTTTGCTAAATTTTTGTCTTTTTGTCTAAGCTTTTGTCTATTTGAACTTTTACAAAGTCTGAAATTAAATATAAAACATCACTGCTCCAGATGCAACAATTTTCAGATTAATTTCATTTCTGCAAAGCATCTTTCATGAAAGCAAATTTATAAATCCAAATTTCCAGATAACAGAACCATAAGTCGTCTCACCACACAATTCGTAGAATTTTTATTTTTAATATCTTACATTACGCTCTTCTGATATTTATATGATTTTATTGGACTATCAATGTTTTTAAAATCAGTGACAAAAAGCAATTTATATAAATTATGCAGATTCGATTAAAATCTTGAAACATTCGTTTCACGAAAAGTATAGTTGGCATTTTCGTAATACCTTTGATTAGAAATTCTTGCTTTCAAGATAGTACAAATGATGCTTCACAAAATATTATAAAAGCAGTATTTGGTCGTAGTTTAAAGTTTAAATATTCCTGCTCTAGAAGAATAATCAAAATTTAATAAATTGACAAATTAAACTATTGCGTTTAAAAGGATTTTCAACAAATAGTCTCTAGTCTATAATAGTCTTATATCAAATAAAATCATGTTTCTTTGACCAAAAAAAGACATCGACTTCACTAAAATTGACAATAGAAGAATCTAAAGTTTGAGAGAAAAGAGAACTTTTCATCAGATTTAAAAGGATTTTTCTAGTGCAATCTTATGAAAGCCTTTAAATTTATTTATAGATACTATAATCCTATTACTTTAGTTGTATTACAAGATATAAGCCACAAATTCGCTCTTCGTTAACTTTAAATAGAAGAAAGTAAAACGGGATTATACCTATAAAAAAATTCTTAAAGCATACTTTGAACTTCTTTCTGCTAGGCAAGTGTTTTTTAGAAGAAATTTTATTTCTTCTTTTTATGTCTTAAAAAAATATAAACTCTTTGCGAAATAAGCTCTTAAAAGTTCCCAGAAACTGGGTAACATTTAAAAGGCTTATATATTTATTCCAAACACTTAAATTGTAAACTTTTTGAACCTCAGTTTTATTCAATGATAAAAAAAAGAACACTGAGAGAAAATTTATATCGTTATATAGATTAGTTGTAAAATCTAATTAACCAATTATGTTATAAATGTGAGAAATCGTTGTTGAATAAGTGTAATCAGTTAATATTGGACCAATGATTTAAGTCTCTCAATACGGAAATTCTGAAAATACTCGTTCTTCAAAGCTATATTATTCTACATAAGTACCCGAGTTCCTGGTTATCAAAATCATATCCCTCTCCCTAGTTTAAGAACGAATGATTAAATACTCGAGGCGCTTGTTTTGTTCATCAGAGACGCTCGCCTAGATGGGCTTGAGAATAGGGATTTTACTAAAAACACTCAAAAGGTGCCTGAGAGTACTTTGCTTAATAACTGCCACCTAACGGAAATCACTTTTCCATATTAGATCCGGAAGATTTCAGTCATTGCAGATCTTAAAAGAGGATGGAAGGCTATGATTTTGAAAGAGAAACTCGAGTATTCTAATATTCTTATGTGTCTGAACTAAAATGATCTCAGGAATGAGAAGGTAAGAGAATAGCCTCATTTCAAAAAAAAATATTGGAATCATCCTTGCATTTCGGAAAGAAGTATTTAATATGGCTACTTAGTCTATGTCATCTATATCCTTTATCCTATTTTTACTATGTCTGTGTTATTTATATCTCTACTCAGTTTACTATCACAAGCATATTAGTTAACTATATCATTGTTATGTTATGTTTACTATGTCATCATTATATTATGCTTACTGTACAAGCTTTATTTGGTATTTTTTAATGTTCTAAAATAATTTCTCAGAATTTAATCATCATTCATTAATTTTTCATCCTTAATTATCACCTTAATTTTGTAGTATATTTCTACTAAGTATATAAGTTTGTAGTATATTTCTACTATAACTTACTCATCCAACTTATCTTGCTCCTATCAAAAAATTTTAACGACTGGTTTATTTAAACGAATTAATAATAATAAGATATGTAAATAATGATTTGGAAAAAGCTATTATTTCAATAGCCTAGAATAACCAAGTATATTCACTATCAGTTAACGAATTCCTACTTTTAGGATCTGGAGAATGACAACAAATTATTCAAAATCCATGAAAATTCTCTAAACCGCCAGAAAATAGTGACAGTAGCTACATTGTGTGAATTTTTCATCTCCAGCCTTGTGAATAGTTTACGGTATTCTTAGATTTCTGAATTCTGCGTAATATACCAGAATTCTGCATATTATTTTTGACAGATGATGGTCATCTAATGCATGTAAGCACAACCTATGACCCGCTTAGACTTTGAAGTTGGCCCGCAAATGTTGTTAATAAAACAAGATTAATTTAAAATGAAATGGGACTTTTTCAGATAAACAGGGGGAAAAATCGGATGCAAAAATAATTCTACATCAGAATAAATAATTTCCAGTTGTTCATTAGGTTTATTTACTTTTTATTACGCGGTTTTTCAGTTTGTTCCCTTCATGGCTACCTGCGAGTACGAGTTTTCGTATAGGAGAAGCTCGCGAAAGGGAAAAATTTCCACACATGGAAATGCAGTATGAGGATCAAATTCAAATCTTGCGTAAAGCATTTGATGATCGTTTTCAGATTTAGAAAAGTGCCTATCAAAAATTGATTAATTTTTTTCTCCATTTTCTGTTGATGCAAATCTAGTGGATGAGAGTATGCAGTTAGCTTAATTTGATTTACAGAATTCTGATTTTTTTCAAAAATCAGTTTAAAGAAAAACCGATATTAGAATTTTATAAAGACTTACTAGAGGAATTTTTGTGCTTAAAGCAAAATGCAGCAGCATGGGCAACTTTCTCTGGCAGCATTTACATTTGTGAGCAAACTTTCTCACTAATGAATTTAAACAAGTCAAATATAAGAAATAGAATAGCAGATGAGAGAACCCTTCTGCTATTCTATTTCTTATTTTGTTCTGCATATTGCCACAAGCAATCTTAAGCCAAATATAAAATCAATAACTTCATACATTCAGTCCCAGCCATCTCATTAATTTTTGCTAATATTGATTATTAATTTTTTTCTCAACATTTAAACTGATTTCTCTATATAATTACCAAAAAGTTTTCCTTTGTTATTCTTTTTCAAGTTTGCCTCCTATTTAGCTGAAATCCTTTTTTTAGGTAAAGTATTTCAATCATATCTTTAATGTTTGTGTTCCATTCATTCATTCATTTATTTATTTCATAATGTGTGCATGAATAAAATAAGTAAAGTAATAATTATAATTCATTCCCCAAAAAACTGTGTTTTCCCACTTATAACATGTTTTAACATTTACGTGCTGCTTTGGCCCTCGACATGATCCTTTTTCATATTTTGGTCTCTTATCCTGAAAAGATTGTGCATCTCTGATCTAAAATTTTGTTTATTTGAACTATATCGTGTTTTAAAATTATTGTCCTGTCGCACATAGAAATTAGAAGAAAGAGAAGATATTATAGGTGAAGAGTTTACTTCCATGTTATGAAAGATAGTTACAATGTTTATGCAAGGATCAAATTTCTAATTTCATTCACCAAGCTTTTGTGTTAATCATATATCATGAATATGAAGACATAGAAACTATTGAGAAAAAAAATCAAAATTTGAACTTCATCTGATGTTTTTCATATTTGTAATTATATAACTTTTTAAATAGAGCGTTAGTGATTAAAAATTTGGTATGCTTAAATATTTTTGAGAAAACTATATTATTTTTAATATTTTCAAATCTTAATTATCAATAGAATATTCATTAAATTAAATTTTGTTATTATTTCAATGGCGCCATCTTTTAATGGGTTTGAGAAGTATTAAACAACAAAAATAAAAATAATTAAATAATTAAACTAAAAAATTTTAATGTTAAGTACATTAGCAAACGTATGTTTTTAAAAATTTTACTGAATAAAATTCTTTATAGAATCATGGAGATTTTATATGTATAGATCTTGGACTTTTCTTGGGAAAATCTCGACATGTGATTACTTGATAATGATGGATGCTTTTCAAGCTTTTTATACTTATAAGAAGTATGGTTTTCCCTTATTTTCCATACTTATAAAAACTCTTCTTTTATTTTCTTCAATATATAAAAAAACACTCATTATTTTGTAATTTTGAAAAGTTTCTTTTTTTTTCTTTCTTCGGATCATTATTTCCAGAAATTTTGAGAAAAGAATAAAATTTTTGCCTTAAACATTCTATGTAGTAGTATTGCATCGATAAAACTAGAAGTGAAGGAAGAACTGTTTTTTTTTCTTTTAAAAAAACATAGTCACAAACGCGACATAATCTGGATTAGACAGCCATTTGGAATCTATCCAACAGTTTAACTGGATCTAAAGAAAAAGAGTCGATGTGTAATGGGTATCAAATGGTTCTGGGTGCACCGAGTGTATAATTGCACAACATATTTTGGCCATCTTCATTTTCTTCTTCTTCGAGAGAGAGAGAGAATAGACATAAAGAAAAGGTCATCAAGTTCTTATTTAAAAAAAACAGAAATATATAGTGTAAGATTATCGTTCTTCTATATTTCGAAATTAAAAAAAACGATTTTTTTAAATGTCTTATAATCATTAATTGTGAATGTTTTTATTTCACATGCTGCATTAATTTTTCTGTCTAAAAGTTATAAAAGTTTCATCAAGACAATTATTATAAAAAATCTATCTTGTGTAGTAATTATTTACTAACCGCCATTGAAGACCCAAAGTTCCAAAAGAATTTTGAATGTGTTTACTTTCAATTAAAAAATTTCATGAATGATTTAGTACTTTTGATTCCTTCGAAGTAAATATTAAAGCTTCAAATTGTGATAGGTATCAAAGCTATGTTATTTTAATAACATAGCTTTGATACCTACCACTAATAATAATTTATCTCTAAGGTCTCAATTTTCTGGGATTTTTGGGTCACGAAGGATCAATTTTTGACAAAATTGTCAGATTCCCCACAGAAAAAATCCCTGGTTTTAATCCCTGCCTGAGGGTGACCCTTGAAAAGTTCTTCAGGCCGGATTTATTGTATTTCGCATTTTTTACTTTTGATCTTGAATTTTACTTTAAACTTAATTATTATTGCCAATTTAGTTCAATTCATTGATATTTTAGTAGTAGCAGTATTAGCGCTCTCTAAAATCTATGTTCTTTTTAATTCTTAATATCTTGGTTCAGGAATTTGGTATTGGTTTTTTCCAATATTTATCTTTGATATGATAGTTATTTTAATAACTTAATACCTGTTCCATACATTAAATATATGAACCGAATTAGTAGTGCCATTACAACCGCATTACAATTAAAAATCCTTAACTGTTCGGATTATTTGTTTTGAAACATTTGCTGAAATATATCGTGACATTGTTGTTCTTAGTATGAACAACACAGAATTTAACAGAATACAGACATTTCTCCCTTATCTATTAACAATACTAAAGAAATCAAGTGGTTAAATATTTGATGAAAAATTCAAAGGAGTTGTAATTTTAAATCAAAATTTAATCTCCTCTTGAAAAGTGCGTAAATTTTTTTAAAAAAACTGCTAAAGTTCAGAAAAAAATCTGTACTTACATTTGTGTAATTGCAAAGATATTTTTAAACTCTAAAATGGAATCAAAATAAGTGCTGTACAATAATAGTTTCAGAAATTATCATTGATAAATACCAATATTTTGCTTTCTTTTTTATTTCTTAAAATTTCCATGGAAATAATTTTTTTAAAGCTTCGAACAGAGATGCATATTTTTCAACTAAGTAAAATAATTTGACTTGAAAAAAATTGTTCTTCATTGTTTATAAACATTATATTTAGATTATATTTTTCATATCTCTCTCTACTTATAAAAGTTAGTTTTATGTGCGTATTTATGCCCCACAGGCCAAATCATTAGACCTTAGAATTCACAACTTTAAAACATATACTTTGGAAAGTATAAATATCCATATCGAAGCTTTCTGCAATTGTAATTATAATCTTAATTCATCAATATTAAGTAAAATTTTAATTTTTGAAAAACCATGAATCCGCTAAAATAATTTTTACACCATTTCACATTTTCAAAAATTAATCCTTTTAATATCATTAATTAAACTGTAGTGCAATTTCCCCTGAATTTTGTCAATTTTTAAAGAATATTTTTGGGTTAGTTTACATCAAAAGTAATTGCTGTAAAATTGACTTTAATGATTTAAAATTACTTTAAATTTTATGAATTTTGATGCAATTTATTTAACTGCTGTGCAAAAAATATTGTTAGTGTTAGTTTACATTGAAAGTAATTAATTGAAAATTCATTTTGATGATTTAAAATTACTTTAAAAATGCTTAAAATTACTTTAGTTTGATTAATTTTGATGAAATTTATATAACTGATGTGCAAAAATATTTTTTAGGGTGACTTTACATCAAAAGTAATTGTCGTAAAACCACTTTTGATTATTTAAAATTGATTTAATTTTGAATACTTTTGATGTAATTAATTTAGCTGTTGTGCAAAAAATATTTTTAGGGTTAATTTACATCGAAAGTAATTGTTGTAAAATTACTTTTGATGATTTAAAATTACTTTAAATTGCTTTTGTTTTGATTATTTTTGACGTAATTAATTTAACTGCAGTGCTATTTTCCTTGAGTTGTGTCAATTTCTTTAAAATATTTTTAGGGACAGTTTACTTCAAAAGTAATTCTGTCAGTAAATCTCAAACCATTTTTCTCGCTTCTTTTTATAATATCGTTTCTTCCAATTTAATAATTTTCTAACCTTATTGAAAGTAAGGAAGAAAAAATTCAGTTTTTTATGTTTCCAGATCTTTATACCAATCAAGATCTGGAGTGTTATGATAAACAAAGTTTAGTTAGAAAATAAAGTAAAAACATTGATTTTCTTTTAATAGTAAAAGGATGTCAAGGAACTTGAATTTGTTGGAAAGAAGCAAAAAAGTGAATAACTTTTAAAATGTTAAAAAAACACAGTTTTTTGACTATCGAACGTAAAATTCAAGCCTAAAAATATATTGTTGTGGCAATAACTATTCATTTGTGATTTAACTGAAAATAAAAATGCTCACTATTTTCAGCTGGTCGATAAGAGATTTGTTCATAATATTTTTAATTAAATTTTTAGTCATATTACTGAATTCAAAAGATATTTTTATTTACAGAAAATATTTAAAAGATCTTCTGTAAAAATTGCGTTATAAAATTTCTTTTAACCGCTTTTATTGAACAAAATAAATACAGTTGTAAAATTAATCATTAAAATTGGACTCAAAATATTAAAATTATATGATTACATCTAGTTTGTATCATGTATGCTTTACTGGATATATATAATTACAAAATTTTCTTTTTCTTTCTTTCTTTTTTTTGTAAATTTTATGGCAAAAAAGAGAAATTTGTAGATATTTTCACTATTGCTTATTGGTCCAGCTTAATAATATGACTACAAAAATGTTGATTCTGGAAGGTGCAAAAAATTTTGCGAAGTTTTTATTAGAAACCGAAACTCCCAAATCCATTTAAAAGCATCTGTGCCTTGTTACAGAGCCTATAAAAACCTGAGAAAGAAAGCTAAAGCATCACAAACGGCCGTCGCCAAAGCGGATGAATTAGTGAATTTTCTCTTTGAAATGCGTATTCAGAGATAAAACTCTTTTCCATAAATTGAGTTCTAATGTTTTATACTGTTCTATGTTTGTTGTTTGCCTATTATCATATGAGAACATGATTTGTTATGATTGTTATGATTTGTTGTTATACATGTTTTGATTTGAGATTTTTGAAGCCACAAAATGTATTTTCAACAAATTGGTGATTTATCGCTTTTGAAAAATCATTTTTTTTTGTGCTTTTAGGGTTATTTGAAAATAATGCCGAATGTTATCACATTTGGCGATTTATCTCCAGATAAAATTGCAACTTTATTGCCAAATTATTTATTCACTGAATCCTTACGAATTATCTTAATTAAAGTCATTAACCTGCTTAAACCAGAGTATATCAGAAAGCATCGATATTTAGAAAAACGATGGATTTGTTTTTAAATCGATCGAACTCCAAAGCCTCTTTTGTCATCTAGAAAAATAACAAAAGAAAGTTTCAAAAAATTATATATATATACAGAGAGAGAAAAGAGAGAGAGAGCGATAGAGAAGTCTTTTGATTGTTAAATTGGTGAATGACTTAAATTAATTAAGACAAAAAATAGCATAAAAAATAATAATGTTCTCACGTGATAGCTTGAAATTTAAGATCGTAGATTGCACTTTAAATTATTTATTTCGGCTTGTGTCCCCCGATGCAAATATTGGTTGTATTTTATTGTGTGGCAATTGAAGGTCGCGGTACGAACCTGCGACGTTTGAGCCTGTAACCGAGTATCATACCGATCAAGCAAAAGGGACCCTTCAGCTCGAAGGATATTATATGGCTTATAAGACTAACGCTACAATTATCTGTATTTCGTGCTTTCCAGTGGAATGAAGTATTGTTATGTCTTTGGACTTTGGACTTAGATTCTTACGATGACTAGATGGATTATTAGCAAAACCATTAGTCATTTAGCTTGTCATATGACTTTTCAATAACGCATAACCTTCCAGTCTGAAGAAAACTCGTAATACTCTAACAAGAAGTCATGTAATGGGAAAATTCGTGGTAGTACAACTAGATTTTCATAAATCGGAAAATCTTTGTTATGATTTATTTTAAACTTATTACACTAAAGCTAATGAATATGAATGTTTCTGATGTCAATAAAAAAGCTTTATAAGATAAATTAGAAAAATAAATTAAAAATTGATTAAAATGGATATTATAATAAAATAAAGTTTTGTCAATTAGTAAAAAATGTAAAATAAAGCATGAAGGATTGTTTTGCTTTTTAATAAGTGATCTAAGTTTAATGGATTTAAAAATTGAATTGGTTTGACTTTTTTACAATTAAGACAGCATCATGAATTGGCAGTATTTCTCGAATGTTCCAATTTGTTTAATTTAAAATTATCCTGTTTTTACAACAGTTTACTCCATCATGTTGCAACCGCCGTTTAAAGATATCTGGATCTTTACAGACAGTAGAAGTGCTGTCCAGCCCGTGGCCGATTGGCATAATGTGAGGGACAGTACTAGTGCAAAGATACTCAAGAACCTAAAACATCTTTCGCTTTCTCATCGGATCCACTTCCAGTGGATTCCGTCTCATGTCGACATCGCTGGAAATGAAATTGCCGACAGTTTGGCTGGAGCTGGTGCTGGGGAGACCACTACTCCTGCCGCTTCTCTTACTTACACGGAGTTTTACATGGAGGAGTTACATGGAGTTCACATGAAGTTTTACATGGAGTTTACATGGAGTTTTACATGGAGTTTACATGGAGGTTTTACATGGAGTTTACATGGAGGAATTTAATGGAGTTTTACATGGAGTTTACATGGAGTTTTTATGGAGTTTTTTCATGGAGTTTTACATGGAGTTTACATGGAGTTTTTATGGAGTTTTTACATGGAGTTTTACATGGAGTTTTTATGGAGTTTTTACATGAAGTTTACATGGAGGAGTTACATGGAGTTTACATGGAGTTTTACATGGAGTTTACATGGAGGAGTTACATGGAGGAGTTACATGGAGTCTTACATGGAGTTTACCTGGAGTTTTTTCCCCTAACACAAGACAACGAATAAGGCCATTTGGAGGGTCTCGTTGATGTACCCATGATATCTGAGTAAGCGTCCTGGTGATTGCCTGGTTCGGGGCAGTACTGGACGAGATCAAACTGTTCTTACCCGTCTCCTTAGAGGACATCTATTACCAATGACTTTTGTAGGAGGTGCTAAACAATTCGAACTCTGCACTAAATGTTCTTCTACACAGGCCTCTCCTGACCATATTTTATCTTGTCTGGGGTTTACCAGGGAAGACCTGTCTCACGATCTTCTTTTGGTTCTGAATTTTCTCAGGAGAATGATTTCATGGACCTGATCTACCTCTGCTGGTCACGGGGATGAGAAACAGCAACAACAACAGTTAAATCCCATATTTTAATCAATGCAAGAGTTTAAATTTAAAAATATTTTCTGTAGTATATTTTATGATAAACTAAGTTTGTTCTATTTTTTAAGAGGCAAATTTTAAATGAAATTTAATTCATTTAGTTATCACTGAATTTACATTCGAAGCAGTATAGAGAGAGACACGAAGTTCTAACAGAGATGCCCACTTTCCGTATTATACATATACATATGAATGTTCTTGTTACTTAAAAAGAGCTACTCTTCCTATTTAATAAATTATGTGCCTGATAACTGAGATCTTTGACACTTTACAGCCTAATTTAACAATTCTTTTCATAGTACATTTCCCTTAATTAGAATTTTGAGTTGGTTATCTTCCGTTGAAATCCCCTGAAAGCTTATTCTAATTCATGAGGAGAAATATGTATGTAGTTAGCCTTTGGGGATGAGATGGGAGTTTAGAGTTCATTCATGCTGTGGAGTTTAAATGTATTTTCAGAGCAATTATGGTGATAACATTAAGCTGAATTATTTGATTTAGGTTTAACATATTAAATAAAGGAAAACAGTCTACATTATATGGGAACATTTAGCAAATTAGTCAAATTATGTATAAATTAAAATTGGTATTTTTCTGCCAATCCCTTTGGATAGTAAAAAAAAAGATAATATTTAAATTAATGAACATGTATGAAAACTTAATTTTAAAATTTTTATTTAACTAAACGAGCGATAACTGGAACGGGTCATTATCGGCGAATGAAATTCCATCCGGACAATACAAGATCGTATGCCCCATGCAGACATTGTCTCGGACACCAGATTACGCCCAATCACATATACGTGTGCCCAACAGCCTTAGCAAACATTATTAAAATAGGATAAGTCCCAGTTAGAGACATATTATGGGTAACCTTGTAAAGTCCTGACACATCATCCTTAGAGGAGACAATAATTAAGAATTTTTATCCCTTCAATATCGGCCATCCTTGGAATACGAGAACAACAACTAAATGAATGATTAGAATATCTCTCTCTCAATATTGTGCATCTGCACTGTTCAAGATTAACTAAAAAAGCTCTTACTTTAATATTTGGCAATAATTCAACGACAATTTTCTTTAATTTATGAATACCATACGATGCGTTCAAACGCTAATTTGAGACCATTAAAAGATATAAGTCACAATTTGAGAGCTGGA